>JARTUT010001020.1:0-50303 GCA_030674115.1 Micraspis discolor
ATTCTGTCAGTTGATGCAACGTCTACAGTTTCTTGAGACAAGAATCTCGTGAGATTATATTATTCGCCTCATTTACTTGAAGAAAACTATAAATATTTGAATAAAATTGAACATATAATTGTTGCAATATGAAGTGACATTTGTAAAAAAATATTGCGTAATTGATTTAATAAACGAATTAATTGTAGCAATTTTTTTATATTGGCTGCAATTAAATCAAAACTCTATCTCTTTTATATTAAATATATCCCATTTAAATGCAATTATTTGTGCATTTTACTCACAATATTGTTGTATTCGGTGATAAAGATGACATGGAATACATGATGCGCAAGCTAATTAAAGAATACGAGAAGTGGGGCTTAAATGTCAACTTAGAAAACCAAATATCTTTGTGTTGGTGGAGAACCGGGTGATCTGGTATTGGATGATGACAGGGATGAGATGATAACCCACTGCCTGGACTAAAGCTATTGTAGCGGCAGGGTAGTGTATAGGGATCTCTTGGCGGCACTCTATATAGCCACGCATAGCTTAGTTCACAGCGCTTCGGTAGCCTAGAGGTTTGCGCTCAAGTTTCACACCGATTAGGTACTAGGTGCTGGGTTCAATTCCCGGCGGCTCCTCAAAACTTCTAACCACTGCGTCTATGGCATGGCGCACACAAGCCTTACTGATGAGTCCAAATGTGTGCGCCAGGGACGAAACGCATAAGTAGGGATAAATTCCTTCGATTCTACATTGGTGACCCCGACGTGATGGGAACGGTTGTCTTTACGACGTGTCTTGAAAAGCAGACGGTTGACGCTTGAGGTATACTCGCTCCTCTCTGCAACTTCCAACGAAACTCTAGACGCCTTTCCCATTCCGTACAATATTCATGGTCTGCCGCGGTATTCCGGTATTTATTAATATAAAAGAGAAATTATTGTTCTGTGAAGAAAAATAATGATTACATACAAATGTTTTTTTGTTTTATCAAATTATTCCTTTGCTAGTGTCAAAACCCTTCAATTTAGCTCAAATCAATCAGTTTCTTAACCCAAGAAACTTTCACTTGACATAAGAGATACTATCATTTTTATCGACTGAATTCTCGACCCATTCAACTAAGATCCTTTAAATCAACTACAAATCGAGTTTCAGTGAAATGTAATATTTATTTACATGAAACCAAAATTTTTATTCTACGAAAAGTATCAATAGTTACATACTAATTAATATTACCGTTGGATCAAATTTTTTTACCACCTGAGTCAATAACTCTGAGCTTGGTTGAAACTAATCAGTTTCTTAGCTCAAGAAACTTTTATTTAGGATAAACGCCATTCTCAACCGTAGAGGGCGGTAGGGTCAAGTACTTTATGCATTTGGCTGTATTCAAACGTACGGAGTACTTGAGACAAATTAATATGGTTTGAGATGAGGAACTATTTTTGTTCCTGTGTGTAAGTCTTGTTGAAACAGTTGAAAGTCAGATGATAAAACTGGAGCACTTGACTCAAATCTATAATAACTGATAAAGGACAATTCGTAACATGTCTAATTAGAGCTCGGTTTATTAAATCATTTTCAAGAAAATGTTTGATCTACGGCGGTGACTCCTCCAATTTTTTACAGAAACTTTAAGAAGTTTTTCTTGCTAGTTGTAAGTGAAGAAACTGGGACTGCAGTGATCGTAACAAGAAGAATAAGATATATGAAATCCTTATTGTAAAGTGAACAAATCAGCGTTGCTGTCAATGAAGGAATGATCACAAAAAAATTTTTATCCATACTCTGAGGCCTTCTCTTTCTGTCAGATTTTTAGGGGTGCAGCTGGAGCAGAACTTGTGGTGGGACAACCTGTTGACGCTTTCACGCTAATTCTGAGAATTAGGTGTGTAAGATATTTGATTGAAAGAAACTTTGGTATTTGTCAAAATTGACTTTGGAAATCTTGATTTGAAAAAAAGTTTTGTTCTGTAATAATTTGACATAGAAAATAATTTGATTTTGAGAAAATAGAAATCGATGAGGCTTACTGTCTAATACAATATTTTATTGATGATTTATTGGAAATACTTCAATGAAAATATGGAGAAATGGTGGAATAAGTTGAATTTATTGTAAATTTGATTGATGTTTTATCGTTAATAAAATGTGGGAATAAATTATACTGAGATTTTCAATATCTTTTCGTTTGTACATTGAATTATTTTCGAAAAAATTTCAACCATCTCTAAGAAATTTTGTTTTTGATTGTTTTTTTCTATATTTAGTGTTTTGACGTTATTGAAATTAATATTATGAGAAGATGTTAAATAATGTTCTGAAAGAGCACATGAGTTCTTATTTAGTCTACAGTCACTTTTGTGATGGTTAATTCTTTCTTGTAAGACAGTAAGACAATAAGCCTCATCGATTTTTATTATCTCAAAATCAAATTATTTTCTATGTCAAATGATTACAGAACAAAACTTTCTTCAAATCATGATTTCCAAAGTCAATTTTGACAAATGCCAAAGTTTCTTTCAATCAAATACTTACACACCTAATTCTCAAAATTAAGAAAATTATTTCCTTTCTACACTAATTCTTTGAGTAAGTTTCCATTCAATGAATTTTCCATTTATGCAATTTATGTATTTTTAGCCCTGAAGAAGAAAACAATAAATTTCCGAAAGCTTGGTTCAAGAGAGAAGAGTGTTTGAATCAAATATAAGTGACCGCTATTCCTAAGAATATATTCAACTATATATATATATATACACCAAGATTTTTATATCCCCAATGTCACAAACGAAGTGATTCTTTTCCGCCCTAGTCCGGGAAGTACGTACTTTCCGGACTAGGTCGTGAAATGCTCCTTACTTAGAGAAAAAGCGTCTGGGAAGCGAGCTCTTCCTGACGGTTGCAGAGAAGCCAATTTTCATTTATATTAGATACAGGTGCAAAAATATTTTCCAGATTAAGAATCGATTAATTGTGATATTATTCTGCATGTTTATAAAAATGATGAAGTGAAACCTTTAGGTTATATCGAGACATTAGTGTTTTACTAGAATATGAAAAAGAAAGTTGAACTATCCGTGATTGATACAGAAGGTCCTCCAATTTTAGGAAGGAATTTGTGTCAATAGTTAAAACTGAAAAGGTTACTTTATAATCAGCATTAATAATATTGGATCTCATCTATGTGAATCATTTCCTAATTTATTCGGAACAGGTTTAGAAACTTTCAATACTTCCAAGGCAAAACTTATTTTACGAGATCCAGAAAATGTACTACTTAAATATTTCAGACCATGGACATTGCCATATGCCACCAGAAAAAAAAAAGAATCTTAATTAAAACGTTTACAAAATTTAGGTATAATTGCTTCTGATGATTGTTCTGAATGTGCGACTCTATCGTCCAACTCTTAAAAAGAATTGAAATATAGGTTATGGGTTTAATCCATTCATAGAACAGGATGAATATCCCTACTATTAGATAGAGAATGAACTAAGCTAGTAGTCGTTTCCACTCAAAGGATTATTTAAATTTCTTTGGTTACTATTTGGTGAATCACCAGGACCTAAAATTTTCGAAGGAAAGTTAGAATCCTTATTGACCGACATTGAAGGTGTAGCATTTGTGTAGGATAATGAAGCGATAACAAGTAAAAATCAGAAAGACAATTTAGAACGATGAAAACAAGTTTTTTCAGTCTTGAAATTGCAGGTCTCAAAATTAGTAAAGCAAAATTCAGAAAACCACTGAGGTTAGATCATAAGCTTTTGCGCGCATGATTGAGAGTCATCTCCCGTATTCTGGAACGATGTGGTACAAATACAACTGCCACGAATGATGTACAAACCCATACCTCAAATTGAAAATAACTACTCATAGTTTTCCTCAAATTTTTTCCGAGCTCAAATTTTCTGCTTCTTACTATCCACGTCAGTGTTTTCCTAAATTTTCACAACACATATAATGTCATAATAATAATTTACCTCCAACTGAAAGTTCGAACGATGTCGATCGAATGCGTATCTATGAGAGCATCGAGCATTGAAATTTCTGACACACTTCGTGACATTTCCATTTTTCTTGAGTAAATGAGAAAATTATGATATCTTCTGGTGGAAGGAAGCATTGGCAATGCAATTTGAGAATATGAAAAATATTTATATTCTCCATATATGCACAAATTTTTGTTTAAATATTTTCGATATTCCATGAGATATAGAATTTTTTTTTGTTTTGATATTTTCAAAGATTTTCTGGCATGTGCAAGCCTATTTGATTTAACCTTGTTCAAATAGTTTTCAAGGTACAACTTGATCCTATAGATATTCTAGAAATGGTACTGGGGTAATTACTGATGCTTCTTGACTTTTATATACCTATATTTTATTTCTTCAAATTTTATGATGATTATTGTATGCACTGTTCTAGCAATTTTTTGTTTTATATGTTCTCAATGTAGAATAAAAACTGTCAAATTATAGATGAACTACAATAAATCATCACCCCCTCCTAGCTTGAGCTTTCGCTCAAGCTCATTATCTTATTATTGATAGTTCAGGTTAACTCCCAAAAACTTGCCACTACCCCCAAACTCAATCTCTGGATACGCCACTGTATTGTACGGATTATTAGTGAGGAATTAGCTATACAGACAACTATTCTTAAGCGAGAATTAGATGAAATAAAGAATGAAATAAAGGATATTGGAAAAAGAACACAGAAGAAGTTTTGCGAAATCGATAAATATCTTGATGTAATTGAGGAAGACATTCTTAGGTTGAAGAGGATATCAAGAAAGAATAACGTTGTGGTCAGTGGATTGGATTTAGATGGTGCTGATATCGTTGCTCCCACAATCAGGGCGTTGAATGAGCTTCTCCAAACTGATTTGAAATTGGAGAATATCGATAATTTGTATATATTGGGGAAATCTAAAACGGCCCCTATTAAGAGCGAGTTTGTGTCATATTTGATCAAATCGAAAGTAAAGTCTAGAAGATCTAAACTGAAGGGTACTACTGTTTATGTGAACGATGATTTGAGCGAAGAAGACAGACAAAGAGAAAAAATTTGGATTAAGCATCTAAAGGACGCACGACAGAGGAACTATAGAGCATATAGAAAGGATTGGAATCTATACATAGATGGGAAAAACTTCACATTGGATGATTTGGTTGGTCAGGATAGTCAAGAAGATATTTGTGGGAGTGAATTTGAAGTTGAGCAGAGAAACAGAACACTGGAGAAGTTCACATTGGACGCTTTTGTTGGTGAAAATACTAGAAAAGACATTGAGGGAGGCGAGACCGAGATTGAACGGTTTAATCATCCAGGGTAACAGACAGAAAACGGTAAGATAGGACCATAGATCTGTTACATCAAATCTTTTTTTTTGTGTTTATTGGTTGTTTTTTTTTTGTATTGTTTTGATCTGGCAATATGAATCCATATATAAGAGATTTTGAGGAGCCAATCAGGAATGCTTTCATCGCGAGAAATATATCAGAATTTAGTGAATATATTAAGAAGGATGAACAGATTAAGATCATACATTTTGATATAAGAAGTCTTAGGTAGAACTATGATGAACTAGTAAGTTGTTTACAGGGAATCACGGGGAGGTTTGACGAGATAGTACTCACAGAAACAAATGAAACAGAAGAATTAGATATTTTCAAAATAGATAGGTATGAAATTTTCTATAATGAGGGGGAAATCAATAAATGTGACGGAGTGGTTGTATACGTTCGGGATGACTTGAGCTATTCCCAGAGTGTGATCAGATTGGGTCCGATAAAATCAATAGAGTTAGAATTGATACAAGATGAGAAAAAACTGCTGGTGACGTGTATATATAGGTCACCCAGTTTGGATCTACAGGTATTCAATATGGATCTATACAGTTACCTAGAGAGAATGATTCACAAGCGGAATCATATCATTATTGGTGATATCAACATGGATCTTTTGTCTGATCCGGATCATGTTGAAGAATATAGGAACATTCTAGGATATTTTAATTTCTCATCTTGTATAAATGGGGTCACAAGACCTTGTAGTAAGGCTTGTTTGGACCCTATCCATGTGAAAGTATCGGGTGGAAGTGCTCTTGACAGTGTAAAATCGTTTATAATACAGAATGATATAACTGATCACTTCCCTGTGGTGCTCTCATTCGACGTATTAAAGAGAAGTAGTTTATTCCACACTGAAGATGATTTAGAGTTCAGAAACTTGGGAATCTGTGTATGGCTCGGATGATGTGGATCTTGCTGCCTCAAATTTTGTTGACATACTCAAGCATCATTTCGATAACAATACAAGAAGAGTCCGAATGAATAGGAAGAACACGGCAATTAACCAGTGGATAACACCCTCACTTCTCCGGTCCGTAAATAAAAAAAAACCAGCTGTTGATACTCATACAAGCGGACCAGAACAATGAAATGTTAAACGCGGAATATAGAAAGTATAAGTCAACACTTGCGAAACTGATTCAGGTGTCGAAGAGGAAATTTATTCAGGACAATATGGTGGAAAATAGACATGATCTGGCAGTACCTCCTTGGGAGAAGATGGATGAAAGTGGCTCCCTATAAGTGATTCAGGAACTAATAGGATATTCGGATTCTGCATCATACAAAACACCCGCTTACCACATTTTGTTCAATTCTCACCTCCAAACTCCAGAGTTATCAAGAGAAAACCAAATAAAAATAAAATAACACCCTGCATTTCGTAAAGGAAGAAGTTTCGGAGATCTGTTTAAATGACCTTTTTTCATATTTTATGGCCCTCGATCGCGTGGCAGTATGCATGGTACTTTTTTTCATTACACCCTGTATATTTAGATTTATTTCATGGAGCTATCAAGTACATAAATAGGTTTAATGCGCACATGCTTGTGTTCTTATCTACAATCCTGCACATCTCGATTCTGAATTCTGTCTAGAATTAAACATTAATGAAATTATCAGTGTGTTTCTTCAAATTTATCTAAATCGAGAAATCTAACAATCTCCTATTGGCTTCTTTTCTGTGTGGTTATCCTGAATTTAAAATTCATGACAATAAACCCTGACTCATTTGAAGGAAAATGTCCGTCACGAAATAGCAGCCATCACTGCCTACACTAGCTAAAAGTAATTATACTATCCGAATTAATGAGTGCCGCGAACGGAGAGTCTTACATTTGAATGAAATAATTGTGAAGAAATATATTACCAATCAATCTTCATTTATCATGAAAAATTTCTTTTTATATATGGCTCACTTTTTTTTATCAATCTACTACACTTCTTTTGAGACACCTTGTATTTCACTACTGATAGTGTGAGTAGACGAACGAGTAAGTTAAAATTAATTTCTCTCAGAATAAGTTTACACATTTGAAGTCAGGTAGACTAACATACTTGCATGAATCTTGAGATAAACTTTCTGATCTTTTCGGTGGCCTAGCAGATATTTCGTTTCAAACGTTTCTTCCGTTTCCAAAAAATGGATTAGTGTTTTTTCTTGAAATCCATCATAAGTCTTCAAATAAAGATCCTGTTTCTTTCTACTAATGATGACGTGGTTCCATTTCTTCGAATCGATGAAGTGCGGAACTTCGGAATGCTGAAAATATTCAAGGTAATGTAGGATAAAAAATTGGATTGGGGTGAAGTGATCACTCACATTTAAATATCGTTTTTCATAATAACAATCATCTGCTCTAGGCAGAGGATCAACTATTTTACCAGCTTTACATCTCCGCAAACCACTCTTGAGTTTATTCCAACCCTGCAGAATAAACCAATAACAGTTTGCCTTAAAAACATCTGGTTTATCACACAATAGTAAATGAGCCTCATCTCCTATCAAAGATATTGGTATGTTGAATTCATCTAAGTTGTAGATATTCAGAAGAACGTCGAACTTCAATTTATTCGCTCTATTTTTGAAAGGTAATTCATTTTCCGGCAGACCTGTTGAGGAAAAATAAAAGTTTAATATGTAATAGTTTTTACTCCATCTTTTTTATTTAATGATTTCTTATTTTACTTACGTTCCCAGCGAAAGTCGAGCAACGGTGGATTTTCATGATTGAGTGAATAGGCTGGAGCCCACGGTTTTATTTCAAAGAGTGTAATACATCCTTTTGTTTCGAAATCACAGTGAAAATTATGAATAGGTACAAATGAACTTGGAACAACTGAAAAAATTAAAAATAATAAAATCTCTATCACACACGGTTCTGTACTAGAGGCTTTGGCTATTGAAGCTACCAAAACAGATATCTCAGAAGTTTCATTTTAAAGCAGTCTCTTTGCACAAGGTGACCAGATGTTGATATTATCCTGAATAATAATGGCTTTTCAACGGTTCTCTTTGAATCAAGATACTATTCGAAATTTTAGAGCAATAATGAAAAAAATTCAGATAAAAACCATTTTCTTGAAACAACTCTAACTACGAACTTGGCTTGCGCACGCCCACAAAGCGATTAAAGCAGTAATAAATTTTATTACACATGATGTCGCTGGCTATATGATGACTATAATTAAAGACCATAATTGTCACATAAAAAGATGGAAAAGATTCAACAATCGGGAATTAAATGGTTTTCTTGACCTATCGAACTCTCGAATATGTCGGAACGCGATGTTGTTTCCGAAACGCGATAAATTTTCTGTACATAAATTAATACTTCAAATAGTGAAACAAATTATTTATTGAAAAAGGACATTACAGGATATTTCGAATTGCTATTGTTGGGGAGATAAAATTATGGCTGGATGTTTACTGGGCTTGAAACTCTTGTATTATTTTCTATGAGGCAATCAGACTTCATAAGTTTTATAATTAGTTTCGTCCTTGATCTTCGCACTAAGAATTTTTTTCAAAAACTATCGAAGGATGAAATACGAGTATCCTTAAAATGGAAAATGAATACTTGATTGTTCTAAATAGTATTGTAACAAGGGTGCAGTTTTAGTAGTGATGGAAGAACAAGTATATGACGAAAAAATGAAAGTAAACCTAAATTCAAGAGGTTTCGAAAAATTCCTGAAGATACCACTCAGTCATTACAAAAAGAAATGTAACAGGTACATAGGACAACTTAAAAACACATAGCAAAAGGAAAGTCCAAGGAAATGAAAATATACAACTCAATTGCTCCAAGAATGTATGGAAATCCAAAAATATATAAGACTGGATTCCCTGTGAGATCCATAATATCAGTATAAACAGCCAATTGAACGCTGTATCGAAATTGATGGCTGATATTAAAAAAAGGCTTATGATGAGAATAACGAATATTATGTCAGAGACACTAATAATTTTGCATCATCCATGAATAATTCTAAATTACCAGAAGGGTACTTGTTTATTCGGGAATTTGAAGAAAACGATATTAAGGAAGTATTGAAATAAAATTGGAATCGAATGAAAGAACACACAAATTTGTAGAAGGAACTGTTTCTGGAGATAATGCCATTCTTGTTGGAAAATAACTATTGTATTTTTCGTGGTGACTATTATATTCAAAATTTTGGCTATGCAATGGGCTCAAAATTAAGTCTGATACTGACCCAATATGTCACGGACCATTTGGTTGAATGTTGTGTCCAAAAGTTTCCGTTTTTATACACAAGAGTACATAGACATGAAGATGGATTGAGACTACTATGATACAGAAAAGAAACAGTTTCTGATAAATTGATGCACTATAATTCCAACTATAATATAAAAATGAAAATAAATATAGTAAAACAAATGAAACAAAGAATTATTAGGATTTGTCATGACTCATATCAACAAGAAGGAATAAACAGATTATCAGAAATATTAAAACAGAATGGGTATCCAAATGATATGCTAAATGAATTACTGTATTCCACTCACACAAAAAAACACATAACCTTAAAGAAACGAAACTAAGTATGCTTCTTATCCAAACATAAACGGATTAAAACCAAAATTAAGAATTATATTTCATGATGAAAATGTGAAGATCGCCGTGTACAACCAGAAAATAGTGGGAAATGTATTCACAAAATTAAAAGACCCAATACTAAATCTTCTAAAAAGCAATGTTGTGTATGAAATTGAGCGTGGAAATTAAGAAGTAAGATACATCGGACAAACTACTCAATGGATAAAGAGCAGGCTAGCGTAACATAAATCTTATATAAGAAAACACAGTGAAAGATGCGCACTAGCTACACATGCGGTATCAATAATGGATACAGTATTAATTTCGAGAATACAAAGGTCTTGACAATAGAACAATTCTAGAAATGATACGAATTTCTCAAGACCCAAAAACCATGAACAGAAGGTCAGACATCAACCACCTGAGCAATATCTATTCATATTTAATTAAAACAGATCTTGACCTGTTATATTTGGCATTCTTCAAAAATTCAGAAATAACTGAGTCATAATCACTTGACATAGTTAGATTTTAAAATTGAAATATTCAGAAAAATTCGGAATTCCTCACAAAATTTCTATACAAATCTATGATTCATACATTGTTATGATGAATGTCATAATTATAACTGTCACTAAATGTCAGATTTGTTTTAGTTGTCAAACAGTTAAAGCAAGTAATAGTAGAATTGAATTTATAAAAGATTTTCCTGAATTATCATCGTAGATTTGTTTAAAATTGGAGAATTGTCGTGACATATATTAATGTGAATGCCATATTTAAGGATACCCTCAACTTCAGTAAGAAATAATTTTTATGTGTTTACAATGATTGTGATATTGATGTTACTATTGCAGAAGCCCTGATGAAGCAATAAAATTTAATTGCGAAAGCTAGGCATAGAAAAAGAGTTTAACTACCTGCTCACATATAGAGTGTAATACAAAAATTATATATATATAATATGCAAATTAAAACTCATTTTATTTTGTTGACGAAAAAATTTTTATGATGGAACTCGTGTAGAATTATTATTATATATTATCATTCCAGTTTATTTCAAAAATGAAAACCAGATCCTTGTTTTTAAGGCAAGTATCCAATTTTATCCTCGAAATGATTCACTCTCATCATATTTTCGTCTCCACTAGTCACATGAGTTTTAATTGTTTAATTCTTGGGTGATTTCAGATACTTACTTTCGACTTTTCCGGAATCTCTAATGTAATACATTGCAGAAGATCCATTCGTAACACAAAAATCCGCATCTTTGCTACCGATGAGAGATATAAATTCTGTGAACCCATCTGGTAACCATAAGATCAATATGAAGGCAGATAACCTGTAAGCCGTTATATATATTTTATCACCTCAATATTATTTCATATTAGTTGAATGATTAGTACACCACCTTATGAATGACTTAGGTGAATGTTCTTAAAGCAACAAAGGGCTGAACCATTGAACATGGCCCGTATACCATTCAAGATGCGACTTCCTAAAACACATTTATGTTACACCATGGTTTTCAGTGAAAACTTAGATCTTAAAATACTAGTGATTGAAGAGAATTGGACAGGGAATTGATTGTAATACATATATCAATTCATCTTTCGTTAACATTAAAAATTTTTCAGAAATAAACTAGAAGATATCAAATAACTTAAAGTCAATTTCTGCAAGTGGTTCTGAAGGGGTCACAACAAGATCTTGAATTCTAATATTTTTAAAATATATATTTATTTAATATTTCATTTATATTTTTTACATACGCATAGGAGTAATGATGACATTTACATATGAAATAAAATATTGGTTAATTGGGCACCATTGCACTCTTGTTGAAATTTTGTAGTATATAGGGTGTCTGTAAAAAAATATGAAGAATTTTGAACAATGATACCTTCGTGAAAATTAATGGGGGTATATTCTCTAAAAGTTTTCCGAAATTACCTTCAACTCCGCTATACCATACCCAAGCCTAGGGTCTCCTCAAAAGAGAGAAGAAAGGAGGAGGGGGAGGAGTAAAAACCTCTGGAATAGAACAGGGTTCATCTGGCCCGGATGACAGCCCCTGTTAGGGCCCCGTCAGGGCACGGCAAAGCTGCGGTCTTGCAGGAGGATGTTGGTTCATCAAAGACTGGAGGAAGACAACCTTGACGACAAGTTACCTGACCCTCCAGTTGGGGATTGAGGCAATGGGTTAGCACCCCATTACTTATAAACTATTTTTGTGCATAAATCCTAGTATACAGCCACGGAAATTGGATGGATATAAAGGGCTACGACCACGGCAATGGAATAAGGAAATGATTTTTGGAACCTGGAACGTTCAGGGATTGAAAACAAAAACTGAAGATGTACTCAGGGGACTGCAGCAAGCGAAGAATGACATGACAGTAATATCAGCGACTAAAAAGAAGGAAACGGAGTCGAATATAATGACGGCAATATACACAGCAGAGCACCAAAATCAAACAGATCATGCAAAGGAGTCTTAATTAAAATAAACCGGAGATATCAGAGATGGCTCAGTAGCTGGAAGGCAATAAATGAGAGAATTGTTACAGCTAATCTTGAAATACGGGGACACACAATATGTTTGCTCCCAACGAAGACGCAAACCAAACCGAGAAATATGAGTTCTATGACTTGCTTGGAGACACAATAGCTGAAGTAGGAACTAAACGAGAGGTTTTACTACTCGGAGACTTCCGTGCTCAAACAGGAAGCAGGGACAACGATTGTGTGGTTGGCAAATACGATGAGGAAACTTTGAATAGTAGCGGCCAGCGATTAAAAGATATGTGCAAAGAACATAAACTCAGAATACTAAACGGCTTCTTTCAACATAAAAACAAACATAAATACACGTAGTATCAAGATACAAGAGGCCTGAGATCCATCATCGATTATGCCATAATAGGACAAAAATCAAGATGACATATTAAAGACACCAGAGTATACAGGGGAATAGAGTGTGGATCAGAACACCACATCCTCATATCAAGGTTAAAAATTCCGTTCAAATATAACAGTTGTAGGATGGAGAACCAACCACACGATCAAAGAATAGATAAAACCAAATACAACCTTTGTGGTCTGTATGACGAGAGTACTAGGACGCTTCACCAGTCTAGACTAGATGATAAACTGAAGGACGAGTATCTTACGCGGGGGACGGAACATCTATACAAGCATATAACTGAGTCGATACACTCTGCGGCGTGCGAAGCTGTTGGTCGAAAGAGTAGACACTATACAACACAGAAAAGTAATATCTTATGGAATGCAAGTCTTGAAGAACATAGAACAAAAAAACAGGAAGCATATAAACAGTGGTTAAGTAGTAAAAACCCAAGTGATAAACTCTTCTATAAATGTTACGAGCAGACTATAAGAAATTAATAAATCATAATAAAAACAAGACTTGGGAAAATAAAATGAGAGAACTAGATTCCTTCATGGGAGGTACAAGATCCTCGGAGGCGTGGAAAATAATTAAATCCCTTAGATCATACGAATCCAATAAAACCCGGATATCGCCAATTAGGATGGATGCTTGGCTAAAACATTACTCCAAAGAACTTGCAGAAGATGGACAGGAATACACAAGCATTTCTCCAATAAAGTACATCATACAGGGACAACATATAGATGTTACTGAGAATATGATAGGAAAAGCTATAAAATCCCTGAACCAGAGTGTATACTTGATGAACTCTTGAAAAATGGGACAGCTAAATTGAACAAACACCTCAGAGAACTCCTCACTCGATACATAAATAGAGACCGAATTCTACTATGTTGGAAGGAAGCATGGATAACACCTATCTATAAAAAAGGGTCACGCGATAACTGATAATTATAGATGTATATCTGTTACGAGTACCATGAGGCCCCTGTACGGTAAAGTATTGAGAAATATTGTCGAGAAGAAATATGAGAAAGAAAGAGAAGAAAGTGGCGAGTAATGGGGAAGTTCATATACTCTTCGGGGACTTGACCAAAAGCCTATGATACGGTTCCGGTTCAGAGGCTCTGGAGTGTCTTGGAGCGTTCTCTTATAGGTAACACCATAATAAAAGCCATAAAACAACTCTAAGATGGCTCTGTGTCTCGGGTAAAGGTGGGAGATAGGCAGTCAGGAAGGTTTGGAACAATGAAAGGACTTAGACATGAATGTAGCCTTTCCCCATTATTGTTCAAAATATATCTGAACGAAGTACTGAAGAATTAGAGGAGAGCATGCAATGGAATGGGAATACCACTGACCGATGATACGACACTTTATACACTGCACTTCGCGGACGACCATGTAGTAGTGGCTCAGGATGCAGAGGATCTAGGCTTTATGGCCAAAAGTTTGTTTGCGAAATATGAGAGGTGGGGTTTGTCAGTCAAGAGAAGACGCAGTATCTGTGTGTTGGCGGGGATAGTGTCGAAGATCTTCGAGTCGACGAATATACTCGTATTAGCTCATGTAAAGAATACACCTGCCTTGGAGCAAAAATAGATTAAGGGGGTCGAACAGAAAAAGAGATCGAAAATCGGATCGTGAAGGGAAGGCAGGTCATCGGATGTCTGAATTCTGTATTGCTAAACAGATATCTAGAGAGTGACAGATATTTGATGCGGTATTCAAGAGTATAGTGCTCTACGGCTGCAAGACATGGCAGATGAATAAAAATCTGGAGCGTCGTATGATGGCGCTCTAGATGGATTACTGGCGTAGATCAGCTGGTAGGTCGAGATTGGAACAAGTGAAAAACGAGGAAATAAGGAATATAATGAGGGTAGAAGGCACGATAATGGATGAGGTACAGAGAAGGCAATTAGTATGGTCTGGCCATGTAGAAAGGATGGAGGAAGAACGTTTTCCAAAGATGGTTCTAAAATGGACGCCACCAGAAAGAAGGAAAAGAGGTCGACTCAGACATACATGGATTGGCGGAGTGCACAAAGCAATGTCTGAATGGAACTTACAGCCAGGAGACCGGGAAGATAGAAGAGGATGGAAGCTGGGAATCGGAAAGCGTAGAACGTTATAAAACCGATATATATATATATATATATATATATATATCTATATATTTTTTTGTTTGAAATTTCTTGGGTGTATAGCACTTATCCTACTAATAAATGATAATTGTTAAATTATTATTTTATTCATTTATTTTTCAACACATGTTTCGGCGTGTCTACGCCTTTTTCAAGAATATTATTCAGTCGATCTATGTTTTTCTAGTTCATATTTCCAATTCAAAAATGAATTTTATTGTCAAATTAATGGATGTGGTATGGGGTTCCAATTTCTGCAGTAATAGCTCAACTCGTTATGGAGGCAGGAGGATCTGGAAGAAACGGTTATAAAAACTAAAGTACAAAATACCATTTTTCAAACGCTTTGTTGTCTTACAGCAGCACCTGAAAATGAAATAGATGATATTATAAATGAATTCAATAACTACCATCCTAATTTGAAGTTCTCCTGTGATCTAGAAAAACAAAATAAAATGAATTTTTAGATCTGACACTCATACGAACAAACACAAAAGTAAAGACAATTTGGTACACAAAACCAACCTGGAGTGGACGATATTTGAACTTTGAAGCCGCAGTTCCAATGGTTCATAAAAAAAGTGTCGTGTCAGGAATTGCTGATAGAGCTCTAAAACTCACTAGTCCAGAATTCAGACAACAAACAATAAAAAAACAAAAGAAATACTAGCCATTAATAACTATCCTCTGAAACTAATTGACAAGATCTTCAAAGACAAAATCTTTAGCCTCTATAATACAGAACAACAAAAAACTAGAAGAACCGAAATCGAAACCCAAAAATACGTATCCTTACCATATATACAGGGCTTATCAGAAACACTAAATGTATCAATAAAGCATTATGGAATAAACGTAGCACATAAAAACACAAATAATTTGAAATTCATAAACACAAAATTAAAATAAAAAATCCAAAATAATGAAATCTCGAATTGAGTATACCGAATGAATTGTATTTATTGCCCAAAAGTATATATAGGACAGACAACACAATATATAAAGGAAAAAATAAATGGGCACAAA
Source organism: Micraspis discolor (assembly GCA_030674115.1). Lineage (NCBI taxonomy): Eukaryota > Metazoa > Arthropoda > Insecta > Coleoptera > Coccinellidae > Micraspis > Micraspis discolor. The sequence continues at coordinate 16,002 of JARTUT010001020.1, forward strand.
TTTTGCAAAAATATGACCGCACTAAAAAAGCATGAACAAACAGGAAAACATAAAATGGATTTTGAGAACTTTTCTATCCTGGAAAAAGAAAAAAACAACAAAACTAGAAACATACTAGAAATGATCCACATCAAAAAAGAAAAAGAAGCTATGAACGATAAAACAGACATCAAAAACTTGGCCTAAATTTATTTCAATCTCATAATATAAATAAGGAAATAAAAATTTTTGATCTTCTACTACTAACTCCATCTAGATCGAAATGAACCAATTCAAACCCAGATTTGGGATCATCACTTGTTGGTTAATTCGTACAGGTGTCGCAGCATTAAATTGGAATAAGAAGTTGAAAAATAAAATCGTCATCATCGTCACATTATTTCATTCATGGCTGACGAAAATATTTGATATTTGAAGATTTTTTAAAGTTTGATTATAGGAGAAAATAATATTTTGATGGACGATTTGAATGAAGTACGTAAAAGCTTTGTGTTGTTTGTTGATATATTTGTGTATTTATTATTATGTAATTTACAGGAAATTGTCGACTGAATTATATTCCTTGAAAAAGGCGTAGACACGCCAAAACAAGTGTTGGAAAAATAAAATGAATCAAATAATAATTTAACAATTACCATTTATTAGTAGGATAAGTGCTATAGGTACACCCAAGAAATTTCAAACAAAAAAATTTATATCAAAGCACAAGAAATTCTAACAAAAATATACATATATATATATAATTAGATATTATCCACCCTGTATTCTAATTATTGAAATATTTACTATTTAATAACTGAAGAATTTTATTATGATAAACCAACCTATGAAACGGTTTTCGAAACTCTTATTAATCTGAAAAAATTATGTGAATTTAACGATGATAAATATGTAGCTATTCCCAGGATAGCATACGGATTAGATAAATTGGAATGGACAATTATTTTTAATATGATAAAATACATTTTTAAAGAATCAGATATCAATATTGATATTTATTACATACAAAATGACAATTTTAATGAAGATTTAAATTACATAGAAAAAGTTGAAATAAATCCAATTGAAGAAGATTCACTCTCCATAATTAATCATATCTCAGATGACGAATTGGAAGAATGTATCGATCTATTAGTAGAACCTGATAATGAACTTCCAAATTTAAATGATAAAGAAAAAGAAAAAGAAGTGAACTAAGAAATAAAAATATTATTATTCACAGTGACATAACTGTCCATAGTAGCGCGGAAAATCCAATTTTAGAAATTCCTTACACAAAGAAAAGGAAAAAATAGGTAAATTATAATTGTTTATTATTGTTTTCAGGTTAAAAATGAATATTCTAGCCAACGTAATTATAATATTGCAGACAATAATTGTGTCTTCCTTAGATATAATACCATTAGAAAGCAATGTGTTACCAATTTTATTAGGTAAAGCTTATATAACAAAAAGAAACATACAGCTTATTTATCATATTGATTTAGAAAAATTGAGAAACTAATACTTAAATATCAAAAAGAAATCAATGAACTAAAAGACCAAAAATTAGGTTTTTCTAAAACGGCTCATTACCGATATCTTCAAGAATCAAATTTAATAACTTTCAGAAGTCTGGAAGAATTACTAAATGATAAAGTGAGAATTAAGAGAGGATTAATTAATGTTGGAGGAAAAATATCGAAAATACTCTTCGGAACCTTAGATTCCGACGATGAAGAATTATATAAAAATTATTTTAATAGTATTGAGAAAAATGAGGAAATACTAATGAGGAATCAAAAGCAAATTGCAACAGTGGTGAATGATTTGAAGAATAAATACAATGAAAAATTTAAACAACTATTGGAAAATTATAATTTATTAAAAATTGTCCCAGCACTCAGAGAAGTTGAGCAAATGCACCTTATGATGTTCGAAATAAAAGATATAAAAAATATTTTGGACGAAATTCAAATTGCGGTTAGTTTTGCAAGATTACATGTTCTTCATGAATCTATTCTACCGTATGCCAAGTTTGTAGATTTGGTCAAAAACGTCACTATTATACCTGTGAATCATTTGAAAGATTATTATCAGATATGCCACACAAAAGTGATATTCAAAAATAAAGTTTTACTTTTTCTAATATCAATTCCAACAATTTATGAAGAAAATTTCAATTTGTACAAATTTTACTACTTGATCCAGAATAATTTAACCCTACCCTATTCCGAACCCTATATGCTCTCACAAAAGGATGAATTAAAATGGTCAACGAGTCAGTGCCATTCTATTGAAGGAGACTTCCTATGCGATCAAGATTCTCTGAATAAACCGCCAAAGTGCTTGAAAAATGTTTTGAAGAAACAAATGGAAAACTGTCCAAAATTAACTGTAGTCCCCACATCGAATCTAAAACTTTTAGAAGATGGAAATATTCTTTCAACAAACAACTTGGAAATTCAAGAAAAGTGTCCTCAACAAACGAAATACCATTTCGTTCCTCAAACAGCAATTCTTCGGTCAAAATGTGTTATTAGTAATAACCAGAAAGAAATTTATCCAGTCACTACGATAGATGAAGAAAAATACATTATCTTACCAAAAATGGATATCCTCAAGAAGGAAGACTCGGAACAAGAAAATTTCAAGAAAGAAGACTTCAACGAAGTCAACGTTCCAGACATCCATTTAGAAGAAATCGAAAATTGGAAGATGAAGCCTAGTGAATTTAGTTTATTTTTAATTTTGATAATTCTCATAATTGTTGTATACTTTATTGTGAAATATTTAAAAAAGGAAAAAGATTTATGTAAAACTACACCCAAACAGGGTGATACTTTTATCCAAAGGGGGGAGGAATTAGATATTATCCACCCTGTATTCTAATTATTGCAACAGTGTATCAATCCATAAGGAAATGCATATTACCTTGTTGTATTTTGTTAAATCAGCATATTGCTTATCGTCTTAATTGTTATCGCGCTGTTTGCGACGCCTCTCAACAATGCTCATTGTTTCACAATGTTCTCATTGTTCTTAATTATTATAAATAGGAGAGACGTCTAATGATGTATGAAAAATATAGAGTTGATCTTCACGTAATACATTGCTTGTATCGTTGTTTCCAAATAAAGTAGAAGTTTTTTTAAAAACACAAGTTTCTCCCAAAATAACATTATTATATATATAAGAGAAAAAATTAAGGTCATTAGACCAAGATAATTGAATAAATCAATCAAAGCGGGCTAATTGTAACTTTATCGAGAAACATTTGGTTAGAGTACGTTTCGTCATCGATCATAAGTAGCAGGCAGACTATAGTTTATTTGTACTTTCAGAAGAAAAGAATAGAACGTTGAAACGGCTTGAGAAACTGGTTTAGAAAGAATCGCAGACGCTTGACCACTAGATGGCGCTTGTTGGTGTATATAGTTCCCAAGTGCCTTCCGATTTGAGTTAAGTTCTGTGGGTTCATTATTTGGTCGATATCATCAATCAAGTTAAGCGACACTGATAAGGAATAATAATTCCGAAACTATAGTCTGCCTGCTACTTATGATCGATGACGACACGTACTCTAACCAAATGTTTCTCGACAAAGTTTCTATATATATATATATATATATACCTTTTTTAAGTTACACCCCTCAGAAATTGCTTTTTTTAATTATTTTACCGGTATGTCCTGAGTATTAATGAAATTCCACATATTCGGTTATCAACGTAGTTGTTTTTTCAGGATTTTCTCAACCTCCTAAATTTATTATTTCTATTATTTTTTCTGTTATATCTGTTTTTGCAATAACGAGTAAGAGCGTAAAACAACTCAATATCTAGAAATTAGTAATACTTTTTGCTTAATTTCGAATCTCAAGACACTGTTCCAGATATCACTGTGTTGAATGATAACAATTTCGGTTGAAGGTTGGAAATATGGGTAACTCGTCGTTCCATTGTTTTACTAATTCACACTTCCGCAGACGTTTAAGACATGAAAGCAGCTTTGATGAATAAGAACTAATATGAGTTCTTGTATTCATTACAAATAACTCACATATTTTAACATATGTATATATATATATATACTAAATATTTGATATTAATATTATCATACTCACCCGAAAAAAAACATTTTCAACAAACCATAACACTTCACATAACATTCATTTGATTTAGAGTCGAGTACACAGGTTTTTTTATATCTTCGCTATAGATGTGTATCAACTGTGAGGTTTTCCTTTGGGATGACACACATCCTGCTGATTAGCAGTCGAATCATTCGTTTAAATTAAAACAAATCTTTACAAAAAATTAGAGTGTTGAATAATTTTTTATTAAATATGAATAAGTCATTGATAGATTCAAAAGCTTTATGATTTTTTGAAGTCGATCTTAGTGAAACAACATGCTATCATTTTTCCAAAATGTCTGTTATTTTTTAAAGACGAGACGAAAATGGTCCCAATCATTTTAGTTCTAATCTAAGATTATACTTGAGTATGTCCCGCAATCGGTCCGACCGGCCGTATACTCTCTATCTCGAAGGAGATAAGCTAGTTTTCATACTTATTTGGGAAACTGTTTATTGTTTAAATATCTTGGTCAGTTTTATTGTGAGGAAATCCAACGAATAGTTTTTTCTCCTTATTAACTCCCAGAATATATTAGGTATGAAATGAACATTTTTTTGTGAAAGTAAAACACTAATTATTAATGGGAAAGAAAAAACCATTTCATTCAAAGTATTGGCCATTGTTTTCTACACATTTTGACCACTCTTCTGGCAACTTGTGGATACCACAAGTCTTTCAAAGCAAACCAACCAGACATCCAATTTTCGACCTCCTTGTAGGAATCGAAGTGCTGCTTAGCCAATACGTGACCTATCGATGAAAACAAATGGTAGTCGGAAGGAGCCAAGTCTGGTGAATACGGCGTGTGGAGTAGCAGCTCCCAGCGAAGTGTTTTGATTGTATCCTGAAACGGTTTTACTTTGTGTGCAGGTGCATCATCATGGAGCAAAATTACCTTGCCGTATCTTTTGGCCCATTCTGATCGTTGCTCGATCAATGCATGATTCGAATTGATCCTTTGTTTTCGACAGCGATCAGTATTAACGGTTTCACCAGGTTTTAGGAGCTCATAGTACACCACACCCTTCTGGTCCCACAAAACACACAGCATTGTCTTCTTGCCGAATCGATTTGGTTTTGCAGTCAATATTGATGATTGTCCCGGATTAACCCATGATTTTTTCCGTTTAGGAATCTTAAAGTAAATACATGTTTCATCGCCAGTAAAAGATTTTTTCGTGTCATTGAAGCAAAATTTCACAAGTGTTTTTTCGGTTTTCCATATCTCTTTCATGCAATTCATGTAGCACCCATTTTCCATATTTTTGGATCTTTTTCATAGCTTTTGAACGGTTAGAAATGGAGAGACCACGTGGAAAGGATGCCGGGTGAAAGACTGGCCAAATGGGCGGAAACACAAAAACCTAATACACGCAGACCATTGGGGCGCCCCCCAAAGCGCTGGAAAGAGAGCTGGAACTCGACATCTCGGCGTGTGATTCGGCATCTTCAAACTTTTTTGCTGGTCTTCCACGTTCTTCATTTCTCACATCAAAATCATTATTTCTGAACCATGGAAACCACCTTTTGCATGTTGCTTTTGATAGAATATTATCACCATGTGTCTCGACAAGCATTCTATGCGACTCTGCAGCACTTCTTCAAATGAAAACAAAAAAATAATGCTTTCTGCAAATCATTCCTTTCTGGTACAAAATTCGACATTTTTAACACGATTAAAGAATATGATGTTGTCTGTTCAATGACTTGATGTATACTTAATATGTTTCACATATGTCATAGCAAACAAACCAAAAAATAAAAGCTCGTTCACAACAAATATTCAATATCGAGTCATTTGTGTCTTGACGCTCACTTCATACCGGCGTATCTGGTATATTCAATCGATTTGAACCTTGAAACCGTTCAAATAACTCCGAAGGAAAGGAATCCGTCAAGTTTCATAAAAATCGAGATAAAAAAATGAGATATCTCTTTAAATATTGAAATATTCGTTCGGTATTCGTAAAAGCTGCATAATAATAATAATAATAATAATAATAATAATAATAATAATAATAATAATAATAATAATAATAATAATAATAATAATAATAATAATAATAATAATAATAATAATAATAATAATCTTTATTCATCCCCTTAGACATTAATTGTATGAGACAAGTCAAAAAAAAATACAGGAAAACAACAAATTTTGATCTGAAAGATCGACTTGAAGAGAAAAAAATGATCAACCATATATTCATTTAGATTTTAATAGCCTTTTTTACATAACATGGATTTAGTCTCCCTCTTGAATCAAGCAAAATTCATATTTTTAAAACATTCTGGTAATTTATTGTTAATTTTAATACCTTGGTAAGTAGGTGAATGTTCAAACTTCGTCGTTCGGTGCTTAGGCAGAGACAGGATTTTGTCATTTCTCGTTGTATAGGAGTGATGACTGGACAATCTTTCTAGAGTTTTTAAATTTCGATTGATCAACAGCAATGACTTATAAATATATATACAAGGGACTGTCAAAACTTTATTCACCACAAAGAGTGGCCTGCAGGAGGATCTCGAGTCTATACCATAGATCAAGCGCAGGACCCTCTTCTGAGCATCAAAAACTCTATCTACATCAGTGGAATTTCCCCAAAGTAAAATATTATATGAAATATGGCTGTAAACCAAACAATAGTATAAATCAAGCAAACATTCTAGTGAAAAATAATTTTTTACTCGGTTTATTGCATAATATGATGAATTCAACTTTTTACTCAGTATGTCTATGTGATTATTCCACCTAAGATATTCGTCAATGTATACACCTAAAAACTTTATATATTCTTCAGATTTTATTGAAGTATTAGAACAGCTGATACTCAAAATGTCACGGTTCATGTTTTTCAGACCAAAGTAAATACATTTAGTTTTTTCAACGTTCAACAGTAGTGCATTCCTTCGGCTCCAATCCATAAGACCTTGAATAATACCTTTACAGGCATCAACAAGTTCAGTAACACTCGAGGCTGTAACGGCAACAGAAAAATCATCTGCAAAAATGAGCACTAACACCGATCTCAGGTAATCAGGTGAATCATTGACGAAAATTATGAATAAATGGACCCAAGACAGAACTTTGGGGCACTCCAGACGTGGTGTCGTATTCATTACTGGAAACGTTGTTAACCTTTACCTTCATGGTTCTACCAGTGATGAAACTGTACAACCAGTCAAGGAACACACCTCTAAATCCCAAACTATACAATTTCTCCTTTATGAACTCAAACGATATAACATCAAATGCACAGGACAAGTCGAAAAATAACCCCGCCACAAATCGGCCCTCATCCAGACCTTTATGGACACATTCAATGAACTTATAAGCTGCTGTCTCAGTAGAACGACCAGGCCTAAACCCATGCTGAGAGTCAGAAATCATACTGTATTTATCTAGAAACTGTGTGATTCTCCTCAAAACAATACTTTCAATCACCTTTGAAATAACACTCAGCACAGATACAGGACGGTAGTTGGAAATGTTTTGAATGTCATTTTTATTCTTTGGAACCGGAATAACTATTGCAGCCTTAAGAAGATTCGGAAATACACCACTAGTGACAGATAAATTTATGAGATATGCTAGGTGACCGGATATAAACTCTCCTGATGCCTTTATAAGTCGACTGGATATATAGTCTGTTCCAGCACTTTTTATTTTTAAACTTCTTATTGCATCAAAAACTTCAACATCAATTACAGGGTAGAAATAAAATGTATGTAAAACATAGAACTAGTTGTACAGTTTTTTGGGAGTTCAATACCATAATGAAGTTTGAGCCGACTGCTAGCAAGATTAGAAAAATACTCTCCGAAAGCTTCAGCTACCATCGAAGACTCTGAACAGATGGTATTCTTTATATTTAAAGAAATATCAGAATTAGTTGAGCCTTTATGACCTGATTCATGTTTGACTATATTCCAAACCGCTTTATTTTTATTTTCCGATCTAAGAAGATATTGATCATAATGAAGCCTCTTAGTTCTACTTTGTGCATATATGGAGGTTATTGATATATTGCCCATCAAGAAATTTCATCTTACGAGAATAAATGTGTTTAAGGGAAAAGTCAATACCTGAGTCTTGGAACAATGCTATAACAATACTGCTTCACAAAAAGGTATACGGCCGGCAACTGGCTTCAGGAGGCCAGAGATCGGGAGAAATGGAGGAGAACAGGGGAGGCCTACGTCCAGCAGTGGACGTAAAAGGCTTTGATGATGATGATGATGTTACTTTGCTTGATGATTATTTTCTGTACTGAATCCCAATAACAATTTACTTGGATAGAGTATTCCAAAATCTAGGTATGCAATTATACTTGCTTGAAGAAATTGAGTTTCATCATCTGAATTTGATTCTGAAAAATCAACTAGGTGTTCTTCAATAAAAAATTTTTTGTTAAATCATCAATATGAATCTATTCTCTTTAGACTATAATTACTGATTACTGAACATGCGTAAATTTTTGGTTTTTATAATCAGAGTAACTGTTTTAATTACGTAAACAAAAACATAAATATTGGTTATTCATAGAGTATGTCAAATTTTAATACCTTACCATAGAAATACATCACCTATTTCAACGGTAAATATACCGAAGTACCTATATGAGTGATGGAAAACTTTTTCTCTATTAATTATGGAATATTACTCTGGATTAAATACTAAGCAAGGTGCTAGACATCATTAATAATGAATACAGCCAATGGCAATTTAGATTTTGTGGTGAATGTGAGACAAAAATTGTTCAGTGGTTAATTTCATCTATAGTGTTTAGTGGAGGAACCATAGAGTGGAGACATTTCCCCAACCTTTTGTAGAAATATTTAATAAAGATATAAAATATGGAAACATTGAACAAATCTGATTATTGAATCATTTCAGCACAGAGTTGGATTTGGGAAAATCAGAAAATTTGGACAAAATTATATGGATTCAATTCCTTTCAACTTCAAATATCTCAAGAATGGTGCAATTTAAGAGGAAAGATGATTCCAGGAAGTACAAGATACCTTTAGTTCGAGCGATTATTGTTTTTCATGCAATTTAACCAATCTGTAGAGTAGTAGTGAGAAACCCACAAGAAATGGAATAAATCTATTGATATCAAAATATGCACGAGTGTTATAAAAAACCTTCTACAAGAGATCATTTCAATTGATATTGTCGTTTGAATATTACAGGTGAAAATGCAATTTTGTTGTGAAATTTCAACACCCTATATCTTTTGAACGGGGCCAAATTCGGAAAAATGTTATAGAAAGAAAATGTTTCTTTTGACGTCAAGAATATATGGTTAAAATTAACGCAGTGGTGAAAGACTCACCCTGTATATCCAAGGAATATGCATAATTTCTCTTTCATTCTTTAAGTTGTTATCTGTGATAAACAATGTAAGATATTTGAAAACTTGCCGTACATAATTCAAAAAATAGTTCTTGGGGAGCAAATAATATACTTTGGGAAAACATAAAAAGCTGAACCATAACATTCATTTATATATAATGAGGTTGTATACATGGTGCCTAAATAAACCCTTTTTTCAACGTTCAATTCAATTCAACTGGCCTATTCTCTATCCTTCCAAGCTTGGATATAGGCCTTCCCCAACTGCCTCGTGTACTTGCTGTCTAGGGCTCTCCTCTGCCACATCAAGCCTGCGTGCCTGACTATGTCATCTTTCCACCTCATCTGCAGCCTTCCTCTTGATCTTTTGCCATCATGAGGGCGCCATTTCCGCATTCCAACGCTTGTCCTGTATTCGCTCAATATGGCCTTCCCATCTCGACTTAAGTGACGCTGCTCATTCTATAGCGACTGCAACCTTCGTTCTCTCTCTTTTCTATTCGTTGCATTTTTTATCCCCGAGTGATATTCCTAGCATGCTCCTCTCCATAGCCCTCTGCGTCTTGTGGATTACATCAAGGTTTGCTCTGGTGTTGTTTTGGTTGAATGCACTGGTCGAATACTCTTGCTCTTAAATGCATGGCAATTTCGTGGTTTCTCAGGACATCGGAGAGCTTACCAAATGCTGCCCATCCAAATCGATTTCTCCTCGCAATTTCCACAATCTGATTTTCCTTACTCGCTCGTATCGCCTGGCCTAGGTATACATACTCATTTACCTGTTCTATTACTGCTCTGTCTACTATTATTGGGTGTTGTTCACTTGAATTGCTAATAATTTCTGTGTTTTTGATGTTCACATTCAATCCTGTTAGGTGCGCTTTCTCATGCAGTTCCTTAATCATTATTTGTCGTTCTTCTCAGTTAGAAGCAATCAGGAGTATGTCATCAGCGTATCTTAGATGATTGAGGAATCTGCCATTGAACTTTATGCCCCTGTTACTCCATTTCAGAGATTTTAGCAACTCCTCCAAGGGCATTGTGAACAATCTCGGTGAGATAGTATTCCCCTGCCTCACTCTACTTTTGATTAGTATGCACTTCGTCCTCAAACTGCCTTCGAATTGGACTGTCATCGTTGCTTCCAAATAAACGTTGTTCAAGAGGTTTTTGTGCCTTGGATCAATTCTAGCATTAACGAAGGCTTCCTCGACTGCCCACAGTTCTACGCTGTCAAAAGCCTCCTCATAATCCGCGAAAGCAAGAAACAGGGGTAGGTTATACTCGTTTACCTTCTCTATCAGTATTTTTGGCGCTCTTGTTCACACGAACAGAGTGCCTATCATTTTGCCCGAATGTCTGTAAAATTGGAATATCGAGCCGAAAATGGTCTCAATCGATTGGGTTCGACTCCCTGATGAAGAATTCGTGGTGAAAGTTGAGTCTGTCCGGCCGGCCAGCCGGCCGTATCCTCTCTAGCATCCAAAAGGAATCAGCTACAATTTTCATATTTTCAGAATAGGTAAATTGTTCAAATATCTCGGTCAAGTTCGTTATTGGGCCAAATCCGTCGGATGGTTCAGTAGTTATGAGCATCTGAAATTTTGTTTCCTCAATAACTACTAGAATATCCATCCGATCAAGTTGATACTTGGAATGTTATTGAGGGTGGCTGAAACGAAACGGCTTGCAAAATTTCGCAGAAATCGTCACGCTAGAAAATTTTTAAAAAATTCCCAAAAAAAATTTTCAATACTCAATATCTCCTAAGACTTCATTTAGATTTGAATAAAAAGCCTTATATATATTGAGGTTACCGATATCTTACTCATCCTCAAATTTCATTGTCGTAGCTTTTTCCCTTCTGAAGATATGATCATTTTTTTCATTTACTCAAGAGAAAAATAGAAATGTCATGAAGTCCGAGCTTTGTCAGTGAAAGATTTGCCATCACAGATCGATATTCGTTTGACAACTTGCGGACCTAGATATCAGTGTCAGTTGGCGTAATATCAATCAAAATTTTCATAGAATTCATAGGGGTAGAATTCGATGTCGATAACGTTGTCAAAATTCAGAAAAGCACAGACGTAATATTAATCAAAAAATTTTTTATCATGGAGAAAGAATTTGATGGCGTTGTCAAAACTCAGAAAAGCAATGACGTAAGATTTTAGGAGAAGCATAGAACAAAATTTGGTGAAAATTATGAGTAGTTATTTTCAAATTGAGATAAAGGTTTGTTTATTCATTAGGCTTTCATACTTACATCACATTGTCCCATAGTACAGAAAAAGACTATTGTTCACCCGATCAGAGAGCTTATAGATTTGTTAAGGTTTGAATATTTACTCGCAAGTAGCTAAACAAGAGCGCCAAAGCAATCTGACCTCACGTCACTGCTTTCTAAATTTTTAGTGTATGCAGATCGCAGGTTCCGTATCCTTTTCTGAATCTAGCCAATTCAAATTTATTCGTCAATCTGCTATTGATGATCTTCATAAAGGTCTTGTATAACTGTGAAAGAATGGATATGGGACGATAATTGTCTAAGACAGCAGGGTCCCTATTTTTGTTTATTAGTATCGTGTTAGCATTGTTCCACTTACTGGGTATCCTCCCCTCGAAAAGGCATTTATTATACAAGATCTTCAAATATTCCTTAACTTTTTCCCCTCCTTCCTTCAAGAGCTCCATCAAAACTCCATCCTCCCCAGTTGCCCTGTTTCTCTTCATTTCTTGTATTGTTTTGTCTATTTCATCAGCCATTATATCTGATAATTCCTCAGAATTGACATTAGTTATTGTTCTCTTCAAATATTCCGTTGTTGCTATGGAGGGAGGATTTCTGGAACTATAATGGTCTTCATAGTATTATTCAGTTATTTTCACTAGCTCATCTCTGTTTCTGACTTCCATGCCAACAAAATTATCTTCTTTCTTCCCACCCTAGACTTCATATTCTTCAAATATCTACAATTCTCTATTATAGTTTGATAATTTTTCAATTTGGCTTTTAATTGTTTTCTTATGGTCTTTTTTAGTTCAGTGAATTCAACTGTATTTCTCTTGTTGTCATTTAGGAGTTGACGCCTCTTTCTCAACATTGTTTGGGACTTGTCACTGATCTTGAGCTTGTTTTTCTGTTGAGACGTGGCTACTGTGAAGCTTGCCTCCAATAATTAATTTGTAATGACCTCATTCATCTCATCAAGTGATAGCTTTTCCAACTTCAGGTCGCAGGGTTCCTTGAGGTGACTGGCGTATTGCGTGCTATTGATTTTGAGAAGTTCCGTATCTATTTTTTTTGGATTACTTTAAATTTGTTTCTTTCTAGTTTTGTTGGTATTCTCAATTTTGCTATAACGAGTCTGTGATCACTTCCAGTAGATACGCCGTTAATGGGGGTGACATCTTGAACAATATGCTTTTTCTTTGCCAACATATAATCAATTTCGTTTTTAGTTCTTCCGTTTGGTAAGATCCATTTCCATTATCTCTATGGTTTCTTCCCGAAGAAAGTATTCATTGCAAATAGATAATTATTTATTTTTTTATTTATTTATTTACTTATTTATTTATTTATAAATTCGCTGTCGAACCATGGCATCGCGAGTACGCGGAATAAGTTGTTCTCAGTGTTCAAACAAAATAGACAGATATGATGACCCCATCAAGTGTACTGGATGTGAAAATTCTTTTCATATTGATTGTGTTTCTGTACCTGTCGATTCTTTTAACGAAATGAGGGGAAATGGAACCATAAACAAGTGGAACTGTACGAAATGTCGAGTTTCTGACGAATCTGTGCAGTCATTATGTCCCGAGAATAAATTTGTAAAAGATGAAGATCCTATTTTAATAGCCATTCAATCTATTATAACGGCCTCGGTGACTCCGTTGAGCTCTGAAATTATTGAACTCAAAAATCTAATACACATTCAAAGTGAGCAAATTACGGCGCTTATCGAGGAAATTAATATTTTGAAATCGAGTAAAAACACTTACGCCAAGATAACAACAACAGCTGGAGGAAAATCCATTGATAAGAGAATGTCGTCTCCGAATGAGTCTTCACTGATTAAGAGATCTAGTATGGGAGTACCCACACTATCTTTGTCACCTAGCGACGTGGTATCTTCAGTTGATCCCAGCGCCTCGACATGCCTAATGGGGGTTTCTGGCGAGGAAATTGCTACGGATGATCCTTGTTCCAAGCACGGAGTACATGGTGTGTCTGGAGCGTCTACCAACAGAGTAAGTTCGGTTGATCCTTGTCCCGAAGGTAAAGTAGTCATATTATCGAGATGTCCTAGCGACAGAGTATCTACGGGTGAACCTTCCTCAGTTTTCTCTGCGGCATCGAACCACACTAATACTGAACCCGATGAATGGAGGGTAGTTGTGAATAGGAAGGAAAAATCCAAAGTTAAAACCCCCAAGTCTGTTGGGGATAAAGTTATTTCGAGAGTCAATATTTCGAACACAAAAAGAAACAAACCTATTAGAGGCTCGTTGGATTCCGTTGCACTGCTGAGTGTACCTAAGAGTCAACTGTCTCATATTCATGTATCGCGACTCAGCCCGGATACATCAGTGGACGACTTGAAGAAATTCATAGACGACACTATTCCGAATTTAAGCTGCGAAAAATTGAGTTCCAAGAGGCCAGAAATTTACTCCTCATTCAAGCTGTCATTTCCATCGGAATACCTGTCCAAGGCCATGGACCCTTCTTTTTGGCCTAAAGGCATCATGGTCAACAAATTTTTTTTAAAACCCCGCCAGCCGACGACCGGGTTGGTGTAGGGGATGGTGCACTACTATGTGTGGGGGGTGACCGGTTCAGGATTGCACAGATTAATGTTCAAAGTATTGCCAACAAACTTGGCATTCTGGAGATTTTTCTCGATTCGGTTCGTCCGGACTTTGTGAGTGTTGCGGAACACTGGTGTACCTCTGATAGAATCGGACTGATGTGTGTCGGTGGTTACGAGGTTGCTGCTAGTTGCTGCAGACCCGAGGGCGAGCATGGTGGATGTGCGTTGTTCGTGAAGTCGGGATATCAGGTGCGAAATTTGAATGTTTCTAGATTCTCGATTACTAAAATCTGTGAACTTTGCGCAGTCAAGGTCAGAATGGGGGATATATCTCTCTGTATTTTGAGTGTGTACAGACCTCCTTCAAGCGATTTCACTCAGTTTATGAATGTTATTGAAAATGCGCTAAATTACTGTTCAATAGTCTGTAATGTATTGTTCTTGTGTGGCGATCTCAATGTCAACTTTTTGGTCGATGATCTACCGAGGCGTTCACTCATCGAATTGTTCACGCGATTCAGTTTGGTGGTTGGCTCGACTATACCCACGCGTGTTTTTACCAACAAAAATGGAGTCACCTCCTCCACTAAAGTCGACTATATTGCTACCAACTATTCTGGGGGTAGAGTTGACGTTTCTGTGTGCGAGCCGTTCATTAGTGATCACAGGGTTGTTTTGCTGGATTTCACTCTGCCTTGCGCGGGTCGGTCTAGTTCATCTGGCCCCGGGATGTTTCGAATGTTGTCTCCGAATAACTTGAACCTGCTTTCTGATATGCTCAGGCGTGCGGACTTTCAGGTTGTTTACCGAGTTGATTCCATCGATCAGAAATTTTCGTATTTCATGAATGTCCTACAGTCGACGTTGAGCATTGCCTGTCCTCTACGGACCGTGCATGCAGCTCCCAGAAGGCGTCCTCGATGGCTCACTGTGCGGGTGAGGGAGGCGAGACGGAATCTTGTGAATCTACATTGGCTGGTTAAGCAATTAAGGACCCCCGAAGTCCTTAATAAATACAAGACTGCAAAGAGAGAGTATTATCATTCTATTATGTCAGCCAAATTTGATTACTATAGAGATATTATAGGAAAATCCGATAATCTGAGTAGGACAGTGTGGAGATTGGTTCATGACGAGCTGGGAAGGCCAGCAAGGAGGAAGATCGAAAACATTTCAATCAATGTTAACGGATGTGATGTTTCTGACCCAGCAGTGGTTGTGGAAACTTTCTCCAAATATTTTGCAGAGATTGGCCAAAAGAGTTTGGTGGAATTTTATGGCTCTAGCATATCGGGAGTGTGCACCGCTCAGAAATTGCTCAATCACACTTTCTTTTTTATCCCTATCACCACGGAAGAGATATTGGGTGTGATACGTAGTCTGAGCAGGAGATGTGCCTCGGGACCGGACAATGTTTCATCCAAAATATATAAATCAATCGCCCCTATCATAGCTGAACACCTAAGTCATTTATTCAATTCGTCCATAACATCTGGCTGTTTTCCATCCATTTTAAAACTAGCTAAGGTCATACCTGTGCACAAAAAGGATGCTGCTGATGACATCGAGAATTATAGACCTATTTCAGTCCTCAGCCAGCTTTCCAAGATCTTTGAAAAATTAGTCCACCAGCGCATGTATCAGTTTCTGACCAGGTATTCTATCTTATCAAAGCAACAACATGGCTTTCGAATAGGCCGGTCAACCCAAACAGCATGCGCCGAGTTCATTGAATTCGGAAACACATGGCAGGAATATTTTTTGACTTGTCACGTGCATTTGATTGCCTTCAACACAAGTTTATAGTGGATAAATTGTATCAGCTGGGCTTCAGAGGCGTCTTCCTTGATTGGATCTCGAGCTTTCTGGCGCAGCGTAGAATGTTTGTTGAGTGCAACGGCATTTCTTCAGGTGAATACGAGTGTGGTCTGGGAGTCCCCCAGGGATCTGTTCTCGGGCCTCTTTTGTTCCTGTTGTTCGTCAACGATCTGCCGGACTTCTTGGTGGCATGTGTTCTGGTCATGTTTGCTGATGATACGTCCTTGGCAGTCAGGGCTGATAGTCATCAAGAGCTGGTCGATGTTTGCGAGAGGCTCATTCAATGCTTCTCTGAGTGGTGCAGAAGGAATTCCCTGATTGTCAACATGAGGAAAACAAAAATTATGAGATTCCAAAGCCGGGATGCAGGTTCCTTCCTTCCACTAGTAATCCATACCAGCATTCATACCATAACATCGGTTGACTCCTTAAAATTCCTGGGTATTCATGTTGACAAATACTTGAGGTGGCATGAGCAGGTCGATATGCTCTGTAGGAGGCTTAGCAAGTCCTATTATGCACTACATCGGCTGAAAAGATCACTTCCCCTTGATGCTCTGATCGATGTGTATTATGGTATGGTATTTAGTCATCTGTGCTACAACGTCGTTCTGTGGGGTGCGTCGTCTGTGGGTGGTCGAGTGTTTGTCACGCAGAAAAAAATTATAAGGTTAATTTTCAATATACAAAGTGGCGAAACATGTAGACCTACATTCAGGCACTTCAGACTTTTGACATTTCCTGTATATATATACTTAATTGTTTATTGTTTGTGAGGCAAAACCTGGATAGCTTTGTTAGGTGCTCTGACTTCCATAATTATAAAACTAGACACCTTAACATCATATGTGTTCCAAAACACAAAACCTCTAAGTATGAGTCATCACCAAGGCTGGCAGGTATAGCTTTTTATAATCACTTGCCTAATAGATATAAATTATTGAACGATAGACAATTCAAACGTGAAATTAAGGACTTGTTAATTGAAAAATGTTATTATAGTGCTGATGAATTCCTCTCAAGTAACTTAAGTTGATGGTTTGTTTAGGATTAATTTCATTATTTTTGTGTATTTTGAATGCTGACATGTCCTATATATCTTTGTGATATCTTAAAGGATGAATAAATTATCTATCTATCTATCTATCTATCTATGGAGCAAAAAGAAGCGATTTGAAGGTTAGGTATCGCAAAAATTTACGCTGAACTCTTTCGATGATTTCGACCCTACAATTGTAAAACGGTGACCATATGATCGAACCATATTCCAATATTGACCGTACCAGGGAACAATACAGTGTTAGCTGAGAAATCTCTTGAATTACGAATGAGAAGGCCGAGCATACGGCATTGATATAACCGACGATATATGCTCATCAAAGTTGAGCTTAGTATCCAATATCACGCCAAGATCGTTAATCACCTCGACGGTGTCTAGAGTGAATCCATCCATACTATATCCATGTTCGAGTACGCTACCAGTTCTACAGAATCTCATCATCTTGCACTTATTAACATTCAATGGCAACAAATTGATCATTGACCATTCAAAGACTTTGTCAACTACGGCCTGTAAACTGAAAGCCATACTGAGCTCATCAACAACTGAGTATACTTTCATGTCGTCCGCGAATAACAAGAACTTCACCTCACCAAACTGACCACCCATATCGCTAATAAAGAGATTAAACAAAAGCGGGCCCAAATGAGATCCCTGAGGAACTCCCGACGGAACATCAAATACACAGGACACATAATTCCTATATCGAACTGACTGAGTGCGGCCACTAAAAAAACTTCTCAACCACAACAACAAACAACCCGAAATGCCAAATGCCTGTAATTTAGAAAACAACAAATTATGATTAACTTTGTCAAATGCTTTCTTAAAATCCGTATACACCGCGTCCACCTGTGACCCCGACTCGAAACACCGTATTATGTCATTAATGTATAACACCAAGTTAGTAACAGATGAACGCCCCCGACGAAAACCGTGCTGCTCTTCAATCAATAGCGAATTACACCTCCAAGATAAATAACTACATACCATGCTATCTAGTAGCTTTGGTATGGCGGACTGAATTGATACCCCACGATAGTTCGTGATATCATTCCTTTTTCCGGATTTGAAAATGGGAATTACATAGCTCTCCGTCCATATCGATGGTAGACGCCCCTCTCTCAATGAGCCGTTGAAAAGATCGCAAAGAGGTTATGTTAGACCTCCAACACATTTTTTCAAAACGAACGCGGGAATCCCGTCCAGACCACTAGAGACCTTAGGTTTAATGCTTTCAATAATTTCGTAGACCTCCCCAGGAGAAAACTGACAAGAACCAACACTAGTGCCTTGCTCATAAATAACCTCAGGGGGAACAATCACATCATGGCTGTACACGTTACAAAAGAAATCCGAAAACAATTGAACCACCTCATGTCCGCTTGAACTACATCTGTCTCCGAGATACATCATATAAGGCAAATTAGAAACATTACTTTTGGAATTCACGTATGACCAGAAGTGTCTAGGATCTGATTGCAAATTACGTTCGATTCTCAATAAATAACTTTTCAAAAGAGCATCACTCAATAGTTTACAGTTTTTTCGTTATTCGCTAAATACTAAGTAATCATAATTGAACTTTGACAACAAATATCTTTTATGAGCTCTCTTTTTTCGAGCAATAAGTTTAATAAGATTGCGGTCAAACCAAGGTGGATAGTTTGAGAGCTTTCTAGTTTTTTAGGAAAATAACAATTCATTCCATAATACAAAATATTATAAAACCTTGACACAGATATATCAACACTTTCACCTTCAAAACTCCAATCACAGGAGGCCAAAAACTCGTTCAGTCCCAAATAGTCTCCCCTATAGAAATCAAATTGTTCTTCACTTTATTCAAGTCTATCACAACGCAAGCATGTCCGATCCACTGTAAACTCCAACGCACTGTGGTGGACACCATCCTCCTGTATTGGATCTGATGCCCGCCTTACCGTGGTTGATATCACATTGGTGAAAAATAGAAAGTTTTTACGAGTGTTTGGAATTTTACATACCTGATGCAAATCAGCAAAATTCAAAGAGTCATCCAGTCCTGATGAAGTGACAGTGGCCCCTCTAAGCTGAAACTGGTCGTTGGACCACACGGAATCAGGTACATTGTAATCACCACAGATAAACATTTTAGCATCAGGATATCTTAATGACAACGCCTCCAAAGCCATGCCATGCCCTGCGTACATTTCTTCCTTCGAGTTGGGGGGTATATAAACACCTCCAAAAATAATATTATATTGTCCTTTGAATAATATAAATAGATGTTCTATGCTATCAAACCTGTGATCAACGACGATAGCACCCAATGTGGACCTTACGAAAATTCTCAGAGTTATTGACGTAACCAAATTTCAGTGGCTCATAACTGCCTAACCCTTTGACTGATTTGGTCCAATAAGGGTCTTGACTAGGATATTTGGACATTTAATCGATTCTGAAAATATGAAAATTCTAGCTCATCTCCTTCCGAAGTTAGATATTATAGGGCGAGCTGGACAAACTCAACTTGACCACGGATTTATCATCCGAAGTGGAACTTAATTGATCGGGACCGTTTTCGGATCGACATTTGAAAATTACAGACATTTGGGAAAATCGATAGCTCTTCTACTAGTTTACTGGAATAGAACAAGCGCGCAAAAACTGCAGCAGTGTTTGAATAAAGGATCTAATCAACAAATTGTCTGAGGAACACACACCCTTATTCAGACGGCAGAAAGCCGAAAGCAAAAATAAATGAAACATTTTCAGACTTCCTTCCAATGCAGGGCACACCTCAAGGATCACTAGTGTCTCCACACTAATTTAATTTCAGCAGAGACATCAGTGACGGTCAGGGTATGCATAAATAATCTATAAGGAGAAATTGAAACTGAATATTTCATTCATCGAAGCTTTTCTGAATTTTTGATTTCAAATCTTGAGAAATTTATTCTGTCTTATTTCCTCTGTTCTCTGTATATCTCATATTTCCGCTTGGTACAAGAGAGTACACACTATTTCGATCAATTGGCATGACACCCCAACCTATTTTATTCCAAGCTTCCTCATTTATCCTTATATCACCGAGATCGACCAGCCAAGTCACGGATTTCAGTTATGACAAGTGCATACACCATAAATTTAGACATCTTGAATCGGGATTTTCATCCTTGGATCTCAAATATTTATTGATATGAATAATCAATCATATTATTTGTATTTCATAAGATGTCTAGAATAATGGAGTACTCATTCGATTTTGTTTTACAGGTTTAGCGACAATATGACTCTTTCCTATGATTTTCGTTAGACGTCGCCACACAGTATTCACGTCAAATTGATTAGCCATTTATCAGTTTCGAGATTAAGATAGCTTCTTTGCTTGATTGGAGACGAATCTGTATCGATTTTATGTCTAACAATATTGGTACACCCAATACCATCGCCCATCTTTTTGAACGTTGAATCTACAAGACAACGAAGCTTGTACGATTGGTTCCCATCCAAATATGCAGCACCCACAAGTGATGCCAATTGGCATTCTTTCTCTGAAACCTCCATAAACTGCCATTCGTTATTATAAAGATTCGGAATTATCTTCATTTCTCGCCAGAAATCCAAACCAAGAATCAAGGAATGCTTCAGGTCTGGCATAACCAGGACTTTCATCAGTTTCACCTTGCCTTCCAGGCAGAGTGGAATCTCAACAGTACCCAACGTTTCACATTTTTGGCCATTGGCCACCGTACATTTGACTGCAGAAGATTGATCAACACGTACACCCAATTTTCCCAAACTATTCAATAAATCCAAATTGATGAGTTAGCTACAGAATCTAATAATCACAAATATTTGCGACCAAATATTTCAACCTTCAGATAAGGTCTACAATCTTCTTTATGATGGCTGAGTATATAATCTAAAACTACCTTATTTTTTTCATCGATAGACAAAGTTTGGATCGCCTCTTGCGAAAACCCACCCGTTGGGCGATCAATCAACGGCGAGTTTGATCGTTTCCCGAACATCTAGAGTTATGACAGTTCAACTTTGTTACATCTGGAGTTCGGCATTCAAAGCAGTGTTTTCTTTTAGCAGCCTTACAGCTTTCAGCTATATGGCCGGCATTGCCACAATTCAAACACTTTTGAGTATTTCCAGAAGATGTGGTTGCACATTGGCTTTCGACACCCCAAGATGAACTACTATCTACGTAGGCGGCACCCGGTTCAACATCATCTCTACTACGTGTTGATGGTCTATAAGATTCGACGAAACATTCACTTCTTTCAATCTTCTTACAAATTTGAAGTAACTCACTTTCAGAGCTGACATCTACCAGGCTCAATTTCTCCTGATAAAATGGGGCTAAATTTCGCATCAGAATATTCAATCTGTTGAAAGCTGAGGGTCGAATAGCTAGGCGAGAAAACATATTATCCATAATTGATAGATACAACCCAATGCTTTCATCTTTACCTTGAGTTCTTCGGCGAATTTCCGCAAGAAGTCGATCTTCATCTTCATCTTCGAGCTTTACCTTGAGCTCTTCCCAGCTCTTAATACCCTTCCTAACGAGCCTGAACCAATAAAGACATCTTCCAGTGAATAAATATACAGCCGAGTTGAAAAGTTGCTTATGGCTAACATTCCTAGCCAAGCATAATTCCTCAACTCGTTGGATGAATGAATTTACTGTAATATCATTCCTTTCACCAGAGAATTTCAAACCCCATTTCAAAACTGGAACTGATCCTATTTTATCGCTACCATAATCATGCCTATTGAAGGATTTAACGTTACTGGGATTAGACGTCCCAGCAGGTTGTTCAAAACTTGAGACAGAACTATCTGATGAGGAACAAGAATCACCGGAATCTTTAGGAACGACTTTATCATTGAGTTTCCGCCGCAATTCGAAGATCTCCGTTAAAAGTTCGCCGTGTTTATTCAATTTATCACTATCTGACGTTTGTATTCTATTAGCACACTATGAATTTTAGTCAAAAACATATCGTAATCTGAAGACTTCTTATCGCCAGCAAATGCAATGATTGCGTCTCCAATTTCGATTATTTTCGCTGAAATAGAAGTAATTTCTTCATCAATATTCAAAGAGTATGGAGGATAACTCAAAGGTTTACCCTTCTTTTCTAAACACAAAATATTTCGTAAACATTTCCGCATATGTTCGACCTGTTCAGTTTTTTGGATACCTCTTACAGCAAGTTCATATGTCAACTCGTCCTTAGATAAACGATTGATACTAAACCTATAATAAGATTCTTTAGCCATTACAAACAAATCAGAGCTGTGCCAAAGCATTGTGCTTAGTGCTCGTGAAAGCACTCTAAGCACTTTAGTGCTTCCGAGCACTGTGCTCGCGAGCACTTTTCAAAGGCTAGTGTTTAGTGCTTGTTTTTCGGAGCACTCTCGCGAAAATCTTAGTGCTTAGTAATCCGCTAAGCACTAAGCCTTTCCGAATTCTTGAAGTAGGGTCAATATAAGCAGGTACGGTATTTGAATTTTTTATGTGCGCAAAGATAATATGATCGTTTTGAATTAATATTCAGTATTTCTTCAGTAACCATTGATTTGACTTTATGGTTATGAAGGCCAGAAATTTTTTTGTTTTTGCGCGCTTGTTACTAGTGGAACAGGCGGGCTAACGTTCTGTCCAAATGTCTGTAATTTCCGAATATCGAGCCGAAAATGGTTTCAATCCATTGGGTTCGACTTCTTGATGGAGAAACCTTGGTCAAATTTAAGTAGGTCAGGCTGGCCGGCCCTCCGGCCGTATACTCTCTATCTTCCGAAGGAAGGGACCTAGAGTTTTCATTTTTTCAGAATAGGTCGAGTGTCCAAATATGTCGGTCAAGTTCGTTATTGGGCCAAATCCATCGAATAGTTTAGCAGTTAATAACATTAATTTCTTGAATATTCATCCTATCAATTCGTAAATTAGAGAATATCTAGATAGCGTTAAAAGGAAGGAGTGTGCCAAATTTCTAGAAAATCGTCACGAGAGAAAATTTTTTTAAAATTCCCAAAATGTTTTTTTTCAATACACGATATCTCATAAGTTATTCGTCAGATCACAACAATTTAGGGCATTTATGCAGGGTATAGGTACCTAAAATATTTTAAAATTTCATCATCATAGCGTACAATCTCCAGAAGATATAAGAGTTTTTCTGAAAATGAAGTCACAGATTATATTTCTATCTATGAATTCACATCACATCAACTATAAATCTCTATGAGGGTGGTTTTAATTTTATGACAAGTTGTCATAATGAGTGAATATTGAGCCAAAAATGAAACTAATTCTGTGGGTTCATTTTTATGACAAACATGTCTAAAATACTGGTGTGTGCAGTTGTCATATTTTGAATGGAAATGTCATTATGAATTTTGCGACAAGAGGACTATTTTTTTCCCCCAAATGTCTGTAATTTCTGAATATCGAGCTGAAAATGATCGCCATCGGTTGGATGTGACTCGTGATGAAGAAACGGTGATCCAATTTGAAAATGTTTGGCTGAATATTCTCTATCTTCCGAAAGAGATGATATAGAGATTCCATATTCATAGAATTAGTTTATTATCCAAATATAAGTCAAGTTAGTTATTGGGCCAGACCTGTCCGATAGCTCAGCAATTATGAATCTGAAATTCGGTTATAATTGATGACACTCAACTACAACAACTTATATATGGTATAGAAATGTGGAAAGAATGCCAGATCGAAGAATTTGCTGAAATGTTAGTTCACTCAACTTCCATTTAAGATATATGTTTATTGATTCTTTCACACTCATTGTGCTGGCTGATTTTGAATCGTACTCTTTTTAAGTCTGAGAAAAGACTTTAGAACAAGCGCGTAAAAGCTCCTGATCTCACGTCAGTGCTTTCCACATTTTTTCAGTAATGTGTTCTCGCTTATAAAATAATTGGTCCTCGATTATTAATTCAACTTTATGCATTGATTAGGAACAGCCATTCAGATTCAGATCGACGAATAAGATTAACTAGTACCAGAATGTAAATTGAATGCATGCGTTTCACAAAACAAATAAAATGGCTTTTGAGTTTTTCCCAGTCTCGAAATCATAATTTTAGATATGTCGATGAAGCTAAAGAGTTCTCATTTCAATAAAACAACATTACATAAAATAGTTCCCACTAAAGTGCTTAGTGCTCGAAATATTCAATTACTTTTGCAAAAGTGCTCGGTAATCCGGAGCCTTCTGTCGAAAGCGGTGCTTAGAACTCGAGACTCGAAGCCTTTTTTTTCGAGTGCTTAGGGCTTAGTGCTCGAAGCACTTTTTTCGGTGCTTAGCACAGCTCTGAAACAAATTTAAGAGACCTAAAAACAAATCTAGGTAATACAAAAGAATAAATCCAAGAAAAACAATATTCAAACAAGTATCAATGAGTGAGTATATTCAATAAGCCATAGATGGAATATAGGAAAAAGAAATCTATAAACATATATACATGACAATTAACTTACATCAGCAACCAATGTAAAAGAAACTCAGATCAGCCAATTCTTTATCGAGCCCCACGTTGGGCGCCAAATTTATAACTTTCAGTTTTGAAAGCCACAACAGTGATTTAAGTGGGGTGGTTCGAAAAGAAAAATTAAATAGTAAAGTTAATTTCAATAATTGATTAATGACAAAAAAAAAATAAATGGGCGCCACGTAATTTATAAATCACATTGAATTCACTAGATTCAACTCAGACCAAATTACGAAAGTCAGAGTCTAAAGGGCTGATAAGGTTACAATAAAAATCGGCTGACCCCCGTATATACATTTATTTATCATGAAGTGCCAAGTCAATTAAACAGTGTGAAAGAATATCACAATCCCATATCCCAAATATAATTCAGCAACAATATAAAATCAGCAATGAATAAAATAGTAACGTCAGCAAAAGAACAACAATACAGCATGCACTATTATTAATAATTCGGAACTAAGTGATTTTTCACCATAAAAATTCTTTCATAGTGGCTTCAGTAGCAAACTTGTGATAGGTCACCTGACTATGATTTTAAAATATTCTGTAATTGTTTGTATGACGCTTATCTCATGTGTATAAATGTTGCTACGGTTATTTTTCTTCAATGTTTTAACCTGTCGTTAAAAATGAAATCAATAATTTGTCAACGACAATATTGAATTTTGTTACCAAGCATTAATATGCATATTCATTATGGCGGGCGATATAGACGTATGTGAAGTGTGCTCCGACAATTTTATAGTAAATTCGAAGTTTGCAACCTGTAAATTATGTAAACTTAAGTTTCATCTTATGTGCGTGAGCATAAAAGATACGATGCAAAAGTTCTTAGCAGAAACTAACAATGTATTTTGGTTCTGTAATGAATGCAAAGTGAAGTGTGTACTTTTTTTGGAGGATGTTGATAAAACCGCCGTAACCCCGTCAAACAACGAGATTCTGTTGGCGAAAGAAATTGAATACCTGAAAAAAGAGATCACACTAAAGGATCAACTGTTAAAAGAGAAAACCTATGTTAATGAATTGCAGAAAGCTCTTATTGAAAGTTACGAAGAGAAAATTAATTATTCTACCGGTGATCAGGATGTAAACAAACGTCAAGGACAGTCAGGTCAAGATGAGAATATCTCTGGTCAGGCGCAGCGAGTGCAGGCAACCCAACATACAACAGCGAGTTCCAGGGTACTTGGCAAGCATTGCCACGTATGCGTCAACTGTCTCTGTCAAATCTGGGATGTCAATTCCATCGCAAAACACCTACGTTAAAAACAGAAGCAGAAATCAAAAAGACAACAAAAGTGCGGACGCCGCCCTTCTTAGAACTACGGCACCGATGACCACCGGAGCCGTAAATACAGCGGATTTAAAAGCCCAACAGCTACAGATTATGAGAGGTATTCAAGAACTTGGTTGTTCAGAAGGTGAGGGCACACATGATGGCTTCGTACAACAGAGAAGACGGACCAGAAGATCCCGACGGTTTTTGGTTGGAAAAGATGATGGTGCTAGTGTACAGGGTGTACCACAGATTGTCTCACTGCATGTGTCTCGGTTGAAACCAACTACACGACCAGAGAATTTGCAAAAATTCTTGGCGAAGACCTTTCCGGAGGTGACTTGTGAGGCTCATCAGTCGAAGCATCCGGATCATTATGCTTCAATTAAGGTCAATATCCTTAAGGAAAACTTGGTGAATGCCTGGAAGAGAGAGATATGGCCTAATGGGGCAGTTGTATCTCCTTTTTTAGCCAAGAGGAGGATCCCAAGACAGGAACCGGATCCACAATAAAAACACCATCTAAATCACAGTCATTGCTCTCCGTTTATTACCAAAACGTCCGAGGACTAAGAACGAAGACTGACACACTGTATACTGCCGTTATGGCTGAGGACTATGATATTGTGGCATTCACTGAGACATGGCTTTGTGATAGTGTCCACAGTGAGGAACTTTTCGACCAGAGATACTCTGTGATAAGATGCGACAGACAGGTCCAGGGATGTACCAGGGGTGGAGGTGTCCTCTTTGCGATCAAAAAAGGTATATGTTATGAAATTCTTGATATACACTGTGAATATGAATGTGTTTTGCTCAAAATGAAATTCAAAAATTCTATTTTCTATTTATATGTTGTGTATATTAAACCTAATTATACTCTTAATTATTTGGAGACATTCTTAAACTTGTTTGAGGATATTATATCAGATGCTGATACAAAGATATTATTGTTAGGCGATTTTAATTTGCCATTGTCACATTTAGGCTCTAGTGATAAAGATCATCTGATGCAGCAATTTTTGAGCCTTTTCGATTTAAGACAGATCAATTCTGTTACTAATTTCATGGGCAGGAACTTGGATCTAGTTATCACTAATCTTAATTTAAGAACTTCAAGGTCAGAAGGCCCTCTTTTAAATGAGGACGCTTATCATCCAGCACTGGATATTTCTTTGCCCATACACAGGGTGTCCCACGTAGAAACATACACAAATGAATACGAATACAATTATGCAAAAGGGAATTTTCTACTACTTTTCAATTTACTGAAAGAGAATGACTGGTCTGGTGTTTTGACGTGTGAGAATGTTGACCAGGCTTTGGATGTCTTTTACTCTTACATGTATAGATGCCTGGACGCGTCGGTGCCAAAGTACAAAGTGAGAAATAAAATACGTAGGGATAAATATGCTCCTTGGTTTACTCCCAGTCTCTTACGAAAGATTAGAAGAAAAAATCACCTACATTCTCTTAAGTGTCAGGGTAAGGCAAGTTTTGCCATGCTTGTCGAGTTCAGGGCTTTAAGGCGCGACATCAAGTACCAAACTAAAATAGAATATTCAAATTATAAAAAGAACATTGAAAATAATATAAACAGTGATCCTAACACTTTCTGGTCATTTGTAGGGCGGAGATCAGGAAGTGGTGGTATACCAACAGAGATGGACTTTGGTGGTGAGGCGTTAACTACTAAGAAGAACATTGCAGATGCCTTTGCGAGTTATTTTCAATCGGTTTATGAAGGAGGTTTACATAGGCAGATGCCTACCTTTCAAGGAAGTGGTTTTGATTTTCCTGCGGTTACTGATGATGACATTTTGTCCAGCATAAAAGTTTGAAACCAAAAAGGCGACTGGTTCTGACTACATACCTTCATACATTTTTAGGGATGTGCCAATTTTCTGCTGGCTCCCCTAAAGTATATATTTAACCTCTCTTTTCAACAAGGGTGCTTTCCAGATGGGCTGAAGGAGTCGATTGTCACACCAGTTTTCAAGAAGGGCAGAAGGAATAATATAATGGATTATCGTCCGATCAGTCTGTTAAACAATTTGGGTAAAATCTTTGAGAAAATCATCTACAAATCAATTTTTTCGCAGGTGTCTGACAGGATCTCTGTTTGTCAGCATGGCTTTCTCCCTAACAGATCTACTGTAACAAACCTCTGTATTCTTTGTGAACATGTGTCGAATGCAATTTTAAATAATCAACAGCTGGATGTCATCTATACTGACTGTGCTAAGGCATTTGACAGGGTTGATCATAGTATTTTGATTTGGAAACTGAAGAGTCTGGGCTTCTCGGGTGGATCCTTGAGACTGCTAGCTTCATACTTATCCGGCCGGCGCCAGAGGGTCAAAGTCGGTAATATATTGTCTTTTTTGTACATTGCAACATCTGGAGTGCCTGAGGGTAGTAACTTGGGCCCGCTGCTTTTCTTGGTCTTCATCAATGATCTGCCTGAAAGTTTGGTGGGGTCTGTCGGATTGCTCTTTGCGGATGACTTCAAGTTGTTTCGGATTGTAGGTGGGGAGGGTGATGCAGCTGCCCTTCAGAGGGATCTGAATTTGTCACTGAAGTGGTTTAGGAGGAACAAGATGACTGTCAATGGAGAGAAGTGTTGTGTTGTGTCGTATGCCCGAAAGGTGAATGTGATAATTGAGGATTACCATGTGGATGATGTTAAAATTAAAAGATGCGATGAGGTTAAAGATTTGGGGGTCTTATTTCAGTCCGAGTTTAAGTTCAACAATCATTATATTAACATCATAAATAAGGCCTATAAAATACTCGGATTTGTTATACGGAACAGTAGAGAATTTAATGTTGAAACAACCATTAAACTCTACACAACCCTTGTGAGACCTCATCTTGAATATGCCGCCAATGTCTGGTCGCCAACTTGCTATTTCCATGGCAATGAGATTGAAAAAGTGCAGAAGCGATTCCTGCGCTATATCCATGTTAAGAAGAATGGAAGTTATCCATTTATGATTTCCTATCGGTCTATGTTGTTAGATTTTCGCCTCTGCTCTCTTGATGTTCGGAGGAGGACTCAAGCTGTGATATTTATACATAATATTGTAAATAATTTGAAGTATTTTGATTGTCATCTTATTAACTTCATCAAGTTCAGAGTGCCAAAGATTAATCTAAGAATGTTATCTTGTGACCTGTTTTGTGTTGACAGAAAGAGTCGGTCACCTATCACTCACCTGCTGGGCGTTTGCAATGCGGTGTTGTCAGAGGGTATAATTCTCGATTTTTAACACTGGCAGGAAAGAAATTAAGCTCAATTTGTTGCTGCATCAGAAGGAAAACCCAATTTAAGGTGATATATTAATGTGATATTTTGCTACTTTATACATCTGCTTTGTTGTCTTTCATTTTGTTTAAATGTTTGTTGTTGTTATATTGTTATATCTTATATTTCTAGATTGTGAATTCAGCGAATTGCTGAAAACCTTTGCATGTAATTACCTTTGGTGTTTGTAAAGTGAAGATAAATAAATAAATAAATTAAGACTTAATCTAGGGTTGGGTTACCTATGCCTTGAAGAAAATCAGAAATTGATTACCAAATATAAAAAATCTATTTGTTACTGCAACTCAGTGTTATTGGTTGCATTCATTTATTTTCTGTTCCAAAATGCTTGTTCGTTTCGTGCGGCCCACGTATGTTCATTTCTTTCTCTATGGACGTATATTTACGTATGGACATATGTTGGAGCATATGACAGTGCCAGACGAAGGAAGTACGAAGTAGTTGTAATTCGAATAGACACGTCGACGCTCGTTCGATGCAGTGCAAGACTTTTCTTCGTTTCTTCGCAATTTTTCTCGTTAATTTCTACAAATTAGAACTCTGGTGAAAAAGTGACTGTTCTGGCTCGTGAGTGACACGTTCAGCCGTGCTATAAAACCAGGTAGGCAATCGTCGATACTCCAACATTTCGTATTCAGTCATTTTTTCTCACCGGAATTTCATTATTAATTTCTCTTTCTTTTTCATTTAATTTCAAAGGCCGTGTCGTGCCACTATTATCAAAATATAAATATAAAATATACAAGTTCTTAATTGAATATATCAAATCTACAGCTACTAACTATGAACTATGCAAGAATCAATTTACTGAGAAAACCGTGCATTTAAGGACAATGGTCACTATGATTTATTAAAGAATGAATTATATCAAAAACTAGCAGTCTTCGAGTACTTACTCACTATTGCAGATGTTAATTAATTTAATAAATTACAATAAGTGAAATCAACATCAGTTGACCAGACAGTCAGAAATTTATAGGGATTATCTCCAATCATTCGATTATAAACTGATATGAAGAAATCAAATATGGTAAGGGACTTATCTTAAAAGTCAAGATGAATTCTTCTCCCAACGATTAGCATCAGAAATGAACCAAGTATGGAAAAGTACAGTCAAAATCTCTCCAGATACAGCAATCCAATTTCTAAACCAATTGATCACAGAAGGTTTGTATCGTTCACCCAAAATTTCCGTGTTATAGATAGAGTGAGAATTACCATAGGAAATAACAAAAAAAATAATCCTCTTTATCAATAGATTTTCACTTAATTGCAGCCTTGAAATATGGAATAAAATCTGACCAGGCTATCCAAATTCAATTGATTAATGCCTCAGCAGCAAAATTAATTCAGCTCCCAAAAATTACAAATTCGAAAATAATTGCTGGTTTTAAACTCTACTGTCGGAATTTCAATTCACAACTCTTGGATGGATAAAGAATAAAATTCGATATTAATTTCCTGCAGACCACGAAGTGAAAGATAAGAAAGATGAAAAAAAAAATGAGAAAAAAACTCTTCGTGTTTATATCATACGATGTTTTCAATGCAAAATTTATGCATCGAATCTCGCAATAAGACATCTAACGGCGATGCAACAAAACAAACCCTCCGTTACAGAAATTATTTATGGATCCAAAATATATGATGAGAAAACTGTAATCAATGGAATAATCAATGGAATGATGAAATAAATAAACAAAATGAATTCAAACTGTATCAATGTCGAGCAAAAATTTTATTATGTGGGGATTTCAATGTTGATCCCATTAGAGATAATCAGGATTTTTTTCACTTCGCCGGTATGTTGGGTAATTTCGGGCCTGAGAGCACAGTTCATGAACCGGCTAGGGGTATATTCATCATGGATCATAATTCTTAAAATTTTACGTTATACTATAGTTTATCCGATGTTCATTTTTCGGATCACAGGATGGTTTTTTGTCAGATGGAGGTTAAGGTGAATGTGGAGGTCTTGACGGAGATGAGGAGAGACTTTTTTGTCGCTGACTTGGCCCGTGAGAGCTGGGAGTTCATCTATCGACAGACTGATCTAAATTTCGTATTCGATGCGTTTTCTATTGGTTATTTCATGTGATATTTTTATGAACATTTTCCACGCAAAAAATTTCATATTGTGTAAACTTTGGTTGCACGTATGCCTATCGGCTGCACAGATTGTTACGGTGAGGGGTGATTTTCACAAATTAACTTCACAGAACTTAACTTTTGTTGGGCGCCAAGTTTAACAAGTAAACCGAGAGAATTCTTGCTGAAGGCTGATTTATAATAAAAAAATATAAACAAATACAAATTTAGCTTTATAAAAAGGTAATGGACTCCAGACAGAATTTGGATATGTTCAAGTTAGAAACAGGAATTTTGAGGCCTCACTAGTGTTTATTCCGGGTATTTCAATCCAAGTGCCATAGATTTTGACTATTTGAGTTGAGTGTAGTAAAAGCTCGCTGGGTGGATAACAGAGCTGTGCCAAAGCATTTTGCTTAGTGCTCGTGAAAGCACTCTAAGCACTGTGCTCGCGAGCACTTTTCAAAGGCTAGTGCTTAGTGCTTGTTTTTCGGAGCACTCTCGCGAAAATCTTAGTGCTTAGTAATCCGCTAAGCACTAAGCCTTTCCGAATTCTTGAAGTACGGTCAATATAAGCAGGTACGGTATTTGATTTTTTTATGTGCGCAAAGATAATATGATCGATTTGAATTAATATTCAGTATTTCTTCAGTCACCATTGATTTGACTTTATGATTATGAAGGCCAGAAAATTTTTTGTTTTTGCGCGTTTGTTACTAGTGGAACAGGCGGGCTATCGTTCTGTCCAAATGTCTGTAATTTCCGAATATCGATCCGAAAATGGCCTCAATCGATTGGGTTTGACTTCCTGATGAAGAATTCGAGGTCAAACTTGAGTATGTCAGGCCCGCCGGCCCTCCGGTCGTATACTCTCTATCTTCCGAAGGAAGGGACCTAGAGTTTTCAGTTTTTCAGAATAGGTCGAGTGTCCAAATATCTCGGTCAAGTTCGTTATTGGGCCAAGTCCATCGAATACTTTAGCAGTTGATAACATTAATTTCTTGAATATTCATCCTATCAATTCGTAACTTAGAGAATGTCTAGATAGCGTTAAGAGGAAGGAGTGTGCCAAATTTCGAGAAAATCGTCACGAGAGAAAATTTTTTAAAAATTCCCAAAATGTTTTTTTTCAATACACGATATCTCATAAGTCATTCGTCAGATCACAACAATTTAGGGCATTTATGCAGGGTATAGGTATCCAAAATATTTTAAAATTTCATTATCATAGCGTACAATCTCCAGAAGATATAAGAGTTTTTCTGAAAATGAAGTCACAGAATATATTTCTCTCTATGAATTCACATCACATCAACTATAAATCTCTATGAGGGTGGTTTTAATTTTATGACAAGTTGTCATAATGAGTGAATATTGAGCCGAAAATGAAACTAATTCTGTGGGTTCATTTTTATGACAAACATGTCTAAAATACTGGTGTGTGCAGTTGTCATATTTTGAATGGAAATGTTATTATGAATTTTGCGACAAGAGGACTATTTCTTTCCCAAATGTCTGTAATTTCTGAATATCGAGCTGAAAATGATCGCCATCGGTTGGATTTGACTCGTGATGAAGAAACGGTGGTCCAATTTGAAAATGTTTGGCTGAATATTCTCTATCTTCCGAAAGAGATGAGATAGAGATTCCATATTAATAGAATTAGTTTATTATCCAAATATAAGTCAAGTTAGTTATTGGGCCAGACCTGTCCGATAGCTCAGCAATTATGAATCTGAAATTCGGTTATAATTGATGACACTCAACTACAACAACTTATATATGGTATAGAAATGTGGAAAGAATGCCAGATCGAAGAATTTGCTGAACTGTAAGTTCACTCAACTTCCATTTAAGATATATGTTTATTGATTCTTTCACACTCATTGTGCTGGCTGATTTTGAATCGCACTCTTTTTAAGTCTGAGAAAAGACTCAAGAACAAGCGCGTAAAAGCTTCTGATCTCACGTCAGTGCTTTCCACATTTTTTCAGTAATGTGTTCTCGCTCATAAAATAATTGGTCCTAGATTATTAATTCAACTTTATGCATTGATTAGGAACAGCCATTCAGATTCAGATCGACGAATAAGATTAACTAGTACCAGAATGTAAATTGAATACATGCGTTTCACAAAACAAATAAAATGGCTTTTGAGTTTTTCCCAGTCTCGAAATCATAATTTTAGATATGTCGATGAAGCTAAAGAGTTCTCATTTCAATCGAACAACATTACATAAAATAGTTCCCACTAAAGTGCTTAGTACTTAGTGCTCGAAATATTCAATTACTTTTGCAAAAGTGCTCGGTAATCCGGAGCCTTCTGTCGAAAGCGGTGCTTAGAACTCAAGACTCAGAAGCCTTTTTTTTTTCGAGTGCTTAGGGCTTAGTGCTCGAAGCACTTTTTTTCGGTGCTTAGCACAGCTCTGGTGGATAATAACCAAAATACTTGAATTCTGTTTGGTGAAGGCTCGTTCAGTTTGGTGGAGACTTGTTCAAATTGGTGGAGGCTCGTTCGTTGGATACTAGCCAAAAATATTCTGATCTTCGTAAGAGTCAGTTGCTAAGATGATGTTGATTTCCTCCAATGTCTACTGATACTCCAGCATGCAGTGCAGAATAAATGAAAATTAGTATATGTCAAAATGGTAATCAACTAAAATTCTGTTCTAACTCCTCTGGCAATATGATGATAAAACCAGTAAATGTTTCACAAATTCTCAGCCCAAATAATTTCAAGAGATATGACAAATATAAGCAATATAATTAATATGCCCACCTAGTCAAACGACCAGAGGGATTTGACAACTTATGGAGATAGATAAGAGAGGCATGATCAGATTGACAGTAAATTTGGTACCTTCTAGATAACTTCTGAATTTTTCAATTCCAAAATTACTGCTAGAAGTGATAA
>JARTUT010002325.1:0-50239 GCA_030674115.1 Micraspis discolor
TTGTGTATATAGTGGTGTTATTCTTTTGTAACAAATGGATTTAAAAATGAATTGTTCAATGACTTTTTATATACATTGACGTATCCTGTCATATACAGGGTGTTCCTAAATTGAACGTAAAAACGAAAAGGGGAGATTCCTTAAGTGATTTTAAGAAAAAAAAAGTCCCATAAACATGGGGTAGCAA
Source organism: Micraspis discolor (assembly GCA_030674115.1). Taxonomy (NCBI): domain Eukaryota; kingdom Metazoa; phylum Arthropoda; class Insecta; order Coleoptera; family Coccinellidae; genus Micraspis; species Micraspis discolor. The sequence goes on from JARTUT010002325.1 coordinate 188, forward strand.
ACGTTTCGTTTTCGAGATACAGAGTGTTGAGGTTTGAATTTTTTTCAAGATTTTTTCTCATAGTATCTACACTTTTCAACTGAAATTTGGCATAGATATGTTGGTTTTCTTTGAAACTCAGAAATGTGTTAAAAATTCGATTGATCCTGATACTGAATCTATATTTCCTAGAATCAATTTTATATTGTGAATATTAGTCTATACATAATTGTGCTCAATTTTATTGTATTTACCATCTTTTGTCCTGAATTACTGAGCCAGCCTAAAGGATCAATAAATAATTTTGCATTGTATTCAGCCTCATGAAATCAGTTCATTGGATTCACATGTATTCCTGATTCTCGTAGCATTTAAATTTGTTGTATTACTGATAAAAAAAGCTTTATCTTTGCAGGAAATCTTATTTCATACCCACTATATCAAATAAATTTATACCTGAAATATAAATTTATACAATGATGTGAAAATAAAAACCTGTTATTCAGAGATCTCAACCTGAAAATATTTTCAAAACATATTAGTGTATGCAAAGTAAAATTGGTAATTCAGTTAACCATACAATTTACCTGTATGGGTAAGGGATTGCTCCGAATTCTGAATTAGTTTATATTTCAGTTTATACTATCAATAATATTAATGTTCAAGTGTTAATGCAACCACTGTCTGAATATGGGTGGTGCAACAGAGCACGTAAACCAGATCTATAAAAATGTTTTGTTCGATATAGATTCACTGGACAGTATTTATCAGGTGGGATTAAATTTATTCTGAGAATTTTAACAATGACTAGTAACTTGAATTGTGCCCTTATAGTACTCAACTGTTTCTCTCAAACATTAAATTTTTTGTTTGTCGATGAAAATTTAATAAAACATTATTCTAACTATAAGGGAAACAATTTTATACTGACGAAATTCTCCAACAGAAAAAGTTTGCTAGGAATTTCATTGATAGTCACAGTGTTGATAAAAATGAGATTCTCATTTCGTTCCATCACAAATATGAATTTCCGAAATATACCTAGTTACATGCGCTTATTTCCGTTTTGAATGCAATAATTTTCAATCGTTCACTTAGAAGGAGCTTTAAATGCAATTTGTAGTGAACTCTGACTTGAAGAGAAATCTTGATTTATTCCTTGATTAAAATTACTAATTTACCACAAATTGCGTTTTCAAGTGATCGTCGTTTAAGGGTTGGTAGCATTTGTAATCCGCAAAAGCTCCTAAACAGGTACCTGCTGCTCGTGAGTAGGGAACGATTCTGACTGTACTAGAACTGTACTGGGATTGTACTGAAAAAACCGGCTCAACGAACCAATTTGAAGAATTGGTCCAAAAATGATTAGAGAAAAATCCGAACTCATTGCATTTGGCAAAATGTGCAAACTCCTAGGACTATTTGAATCAGTTCCAGCAGAAAATTTGAATTTAATTCTCTTGATCATTTAAGCCACAAATTGAAAGAAAACCAAATAGATTTATGAATATCATTGAGTTATAACATTTATGTATTTATTAGCAACATATCCAAGAATTAAGCGACCGTCTTGAAAACCTTTGATAATATTAATTTCTAATTATTTAACTTGATACCAATTCATGCAAGGTTCAAAATTTTAATTTCAATATCTGATAGATTTGTTTATTTCTGTTAATGGATGCAGAAAAAACATTTCAAATTACAAATTACGAAACAAATAGGTTAACTCCTCAAATCCTAAGGCGGTTCTACATCAAAATCCTGCAATGGCCACAGAACCTTCAGAAAATAATCAGAAAAAAATCCTGATGTAACCCGAACCTCAGACTACTCAGTTCGAAAATGGACAGAGAACACCAAACAATGAAATGCGCATGTTCCTGATGATTCTGGAACAGTCAGATTTTGAACCTGGACGAAGCTACTAAGACGATCACAGACATGTCACAGACTGCGGACGAAAACGCACAAGCTAATGAATCACAGCAGGAGGGTAATGGAGGCAATAGATCTGTTGACCCTGTATCTGTACTATATCTTGCAATAAGCCATGATGTTTTGGCCGAAATGATGCATGCTGCTTTTAATTACAACAGTCGATTGATCACAGTATGTACGGATGATACATTGGAATGATGAATGCAGTATGTCCACATTTAGCTGCGGATAATTTTTCAGGAGAAATGCCCGGTAGATGTTGTACTAATAGCAAAGTGAGATTGCCATCATGAGAAACTACACCCGAAACATTGCATTCATTTAGTTTTGAAGCATTTCAAACGTTGAAGCTCTTTTTGGGTCACATTCAACAACACAATTTGGTATTTCAAATGATGATGCTACTTCAGTTTTATTATAGAATAGATTGCAGATAACTTTTTAGATAAATACTTCAACATAATTGTCTCATGCTTATATCTGAATCAATTAATATTCGATAGTTGTAAAAATTGGGATTCAAAATCTACCTGAAATTGCATACAATTTACAGATTCAGGGTCAGATTTATCATCACTCCGGTTCGTTATTGCCATACCCTGATGTTGATCATAGATTTCATTCATTTCATTGGTGATGATAATCGTGAATTGGATCAACGTAGTGCAATTGTTTTGAATTAAATAGAAGAAATTATTCGTGAGCTACAAAGGTATTTCCATTAACATAACGCATTAGTTCAATGGTTTGAAATCATCCACGATCTGCAATCTGATAATCACAAAATCAGGCATTTTCTTTTGAACAATACCAAAAAATGATGGCAGGTAGCCCCTCAGACGTTTGATCAATTCAACATGAATCATATGTAGTTAAACAAGAATTGTAACATTGAGAAAAGTATATTTTAATTTCAATAAGAATTCAATGAAAAATAACTGATTAAGGAAGTAGCGTTTGAATTTTTTAAACTGTGTACGCAGATCAATACTGAAAGTTCTACGTATTCAATTTCTGCGGTATGTACAGTATGAAAAGGCACTTTCATATAGAAATTGGAAAATTTTTCCGCTAATAAAATACGCCTTATCAGACATCAAACCCAAGATTCTGATTCCACTGTAGTCGGCTGTTAGATCTCCACTATCAATTTTATTATTCATACGGTGAGAAGTGTAGAAAGATAATCTTGTTTCAATGAGTATGCTAGGTCATATATTTAATTTGATGAGGTCAAAATAAAGAGATATACAATCGCAGAAAACTTTCCTTGGTACCAAGAGCAACTTTGAGCTCATCTACAGACTAAATCCTTTTTTAAAAAGTAAAGTTGTTTGATATAAACATGTTCAAAATATACTTAGCAGTTGCTATTGGTAAGTAGTAATAGAATGTGATTATTTTACTTCAATAATTAAAATACAGTTGGTGTTAAAATATGCAACGGAATTCAAGCTTTTGTACAATTCAATTTGAATTTTGGTTTTTATTTGTAAGAAGTGAAGTGAAAATTTTCAAATATAACTACATATACATCACGTCAGCCAATCTTCAACAGAAATATTGCCTGCACCACAAAGTAATCATATGTTCTTCAATGTGAAACCACTGAAACACGCTACATATTATATACCTTTGCAATTCACTCAGGTAGTCCGAACCCAAATTGTATTCAGGTGTTTCTAACTATGCAATGAATGGTAGTTGATAGATTAATTTCGAAGAAGAATTAATTAATTTTTCAATACAACAGTACTATAATAACGTTATATTAATTTATATCTAATTATTTCAAATATTGCAGTAAAGTCAAAACCTCTCATCTCATTTTTTGACAATTTCGAGATAATGTGTACTCTAAAATTTGTGCGGTGACCATGAGAATACTTATATCTGAATATTAGCAGAAATACGCATGCTCCATGACTGTTTCAATAAATCGTATCTGAAATGTAAAAATTCATACCTGCTAAAACCACGTTACTCGAGTTGCAAAGTTTAAAGGACAGGATTATGAAAGAGCGATGCAATTCCGAAAAATGTGCTAAATCGAAGCAAAAATGGAAATGTTCCCTATACTGAAGATGTGAAACAAGATTTATTTACTATGTTCTGGTCAATATTCGACTGGAAGCAACGCAGAGTATATCTTGCAACATTGGTAAAACAGTCTGAAACTATTCATTAAACAACGAAACGTCATCACTACTGTAACCAAATTTCAAAATAAAGTCGAACTGTCAAATTATAATCGAGGGACTGAGATAAGAGAATTTTTCGAAAAGCTGGCTAAGATGCCATTGCAGCATTTCCGATCTAGCAAAATCAACTTGGAAAACATTTTTGAAGAGCATTTTGAAGAGCAAACAAGTTTTCCTAACAAAGATGAGCAAAGCCAATGTGACCATTGTTTCAGTTTTCAGCAGGAAAATGATGTTGCAGTATATCAGTCTGATATGAATGAAAAAATGCAGAGCTTGATTAGAGAAACAAAATGATAAGCAAGAAGCTTTCGATGGGAACGTAAACGCTTTTACAATGGATGTACATGTAGTACAGCTGATACCTTGTTTGCCGGTGGGAATGATTTATTTCAAACTAAAATCACTTTACTATCTACTATAACTTGGCCAATGATTGTGTAGTTTGTGGGTATGCAAAGTTAGCGAAAAGTTGGAAGCCCAAATTTTAAAACTATGTCGAATATTTAGTGACTAATTGGTGCCTATTGGTGTTTCATCCAACTTTCATTGCACAATCGCCGTTTCTGAAATGTTGACAATTCAAGTTTTTGGTACATTTTCAAATTACCTCGAAATTAATAAACAAATATTTAGTTCTTAGTTGGTGCTTATTAGTGCTTCTAGAACCAATGGAAAAATTCAACAGTTTCCAAAATATCAGAGAACATTTTCTTTGGTGCTGACTTCACGCTCAGCACCAACATATTCAAATTTCGTGAAAATTTTTTTGTATTAATTAGTGAATAATTAGTAATTATTTGTGCTTCCAGATCGGCTCCAAGATTAGTTTTAGTTTGGCCATAATCGAAAATTGTTTTTTGCCAAACGTGAAGTCAACGAAAAGTTGGAAGCCCAAATTATGAAACAACGTCAAATTTTCAATGCCTGATTAGTGTTAATTTGTGGTTCATAAAAATTTCAATCGACCAATCTGGTTTTTGAGATACATGCAAAAATTTTATTTGATAACAACTCGCCATCTATCAGCAGTTATTCCAATCATTCTCTTTCATTCATTTTATTGCTAAACACTTGAGCCGACCTATGCTGCAATGTTGCCAAGCTTGATCTCCAAGGTTGGAATTTATTAGCGGGTGCAAAACTATTCACGGTAAATTCAGATATTGATTATACGAAATAATGTTTTACTTTCCCAGCATAGTGAGAGCCTTCTTACGATTCTCAAACTGTTTCTGAAAATATGAAAGTGGATTGAAAGTTGAGCAAATACATCTAATGTATATTCCACTGTAATTATAAACATCTAAGTAGCCTATAGCCTATAAAATTGTAATTTTTTTTGCTGATGAATAGAGAATAAAAAAAAAACTTACCCCTGCAAAAACTATGTATATGGTAATTTAATGATAAAACTGGATTGTGTGATAAAATAAATCAAAGAACGCTCATCTGCTCTTGTGTAACGAAATTGTTTCAATTGAGAAAAAAGTCTTTTTGACCACGATTCGATTACAAGGAATGAAACCAAACAGTAAGGGAAGCAAAAATCAATTCTAGAATATGTAACGTTGTAGCCGTTATACATACAGGGTGAACCACGACGAACTGCATCGATCGATATCTCAGAAACTGAATGTGGGAAAAATTTGAAATTTTGGGAACTTGCCAGATGTCTTAGGACCTATAGAGCTAAAATATTTTCATCTATTGGGCATTTCCGGTTATACCGGAAATAGACCCTAAGTCGCTTATTTTAAATGGGACACCCTATATGTTATTACATTTTTGGATTCTACTTAACAATCTAGGCAGATTTCATGTATCATGTCCTATCCCTAAGTCTGAGCGTTTTTGACATATTCAGGTTTTTATGTGAAAAATTACGATTGCGAGCCCTAATTTAATTATCAATTGTTCCTATAAGGAAGCCATTTTTACTTACTTTGGGTTAGATGTCTTGTTGAAAAGGACCTACTCCAATAGATTTTGTATAATACTTGGACAAATAATCATACAGTGTGTTAAAAAAAAAAGATCTAGAATGAGATTGAGAAAACTGACAAAACTCGATTTTTTCAAATGGAAACCCCCCATTTTTATTATTTTGTAGCATTAATCATCAAAAATGAAGGTAACTTTGTATGAGGTTATCTATACCTAAAATTTGAAGTTTTCGAAATATTGCCAATTTAATATTTTTCTATGGCGATTTTGCATTTAATGTGTAAACAATTAGATCTAGGATAGCCACGTTTATATTTGAGATTTCAAGTAGCATTTGAATCAGGCTTAAAAAAATTATTTAAGTAAATATTCAAATTGGTGTCCTTGAACTTCTAAACATTTTTCGCATCTCAGCAGCAATTGTTCATGGGTGGCTTTTCTTATTGATTGGGGGCCCAGGTCTTCAAATGCTGTTCTAAAATGTCTCATGCAGTCTTCCATGGTGGTCACTGATGTTTTATACACGTTATTTTTCACTGTTCCCCATACATAAAAATCGAGCACTGATAGGTCCGGGGAGCGAGGTGGCCAAAGATTTGGTCCATTGTTGGCTATCCATTGATCGTAAAATAAGTTTTCCAGATAATTATTGACCAAATGGGCACTATGTGGAGATGCTCCATCATGTTGGTAGAAAAGTTTTCGAAGTTCAGCCAGGGGCAAGTTGTCTAAATAGTCAACTTCAAAATTCCGCAAGATGTTGAGGTATCGGTCTCCTATAAGTTGAAATATGTGTTTTATATGAGAACTATTCAAAAAGACCTAACTTACCATTCAAGTTCTCTTGATAAAATTGTAAGCAAAGAATGCCGTCATTTCTTACTGCACAATAAACGTTAAATTGTCAGGATTCTTGAAAATTGTGTTCCCTAAATGGGTGTACATTTCTGTCACTCCAACGACGGCAATTACGTCGATTAAAAACACCATTCTTTGTAAATTTGGCATCGTCGGTCCAAATGATATTATCCAAAAAAGAAAAATCTTCTTGTGAACGAAGTACTAGTATTATGAATTCACAGAATTCCATTCTTCTTGGAAAATCATTTTCATTCAAATGCTGCACTAATGAAATTGCATAGGGATGATATTTGTGTTTATGTAAAATTCTTAGAACTGACGATTGAGATAATCCTGATTCTAATGCTACTTGCCTTGAAGATTTTGTTGGATATGCTTCAAAATATCCCAAAATTGCTATTTCAATATTTTCATTGTCAACAACTGGTTTCTTTTTGTACATTTTTGCCTTTACGGATCCAAAATTCTTGAAGTTTTCTATAATTCGTTTAACAGTATTTGGTGCTGGTTTTTGTTTATGAGGATATCGGGTAGCAAATGTATCACAGGTTCTTGAAATAACTTTTTCACATTGTTCATAAATAATAAATAAGTTTAATTAATCCTCGTTTGTATAATTTAACCGGGCTGGCATTACGATAATTTGAAATGTCAAATATAAACGTGGCTATCCTAGATCTAATTGTTTACACATTAAATGCAAAATCGCCATAGAAAAATATTAAATTGGCAATATTTCGAAAACTTCAAATTTTAGGTATAGATAACCTCATACAAAGTTACCTTCATTTTGATGATTAATGCTACAAAATAATAAAAATGGGGGTTTCATTTGAAAAAATCGAGTTTTGTCAGTTTTCTCAATCTCATTCTAGATTTTTTTTTGAACACACTGTATGATTATTTGTCCAAGTATTATACAAAATCTATTGAAGTAGGTCCTTTTCAACAAGACAGCTAACCCAAAGTAAGTAAAAATGGCTTCCTTATAGGAACAATTGATAATTAAATTAGGGCTCGCAATCGTAATTTTTGACATAAAAACCTGAATATGTCAAAAACGCTCAGACTTAGGGATAGGACATGATACATGAAATCTGCCTAGAATGTTAAGTAGAATCCAAAAATGTGATAACATATAGGGTATCCCATCTAAAATAAGCGACTTAGGGTCTATTTCCGGTATAACCGGAAGTGCCCAATAGATGAAAATATTTTAGCTCTATAGGTCCCAAGACATCTGGCAAGTTCCCAAAATTTCAAATTTTTCCCACATTCAGTTTCTGAGATATCGATCGATTCAGTTCGTCGTGGTTCACCCTGTATATATATATATTGTAGCAACTCTGTGTGCTTACTTCATGAATTTTGATTACATTTCAATTCATTTTTTTTTAGTTTTGATTGGAGGTTTAACCGAGGTTTTAACCCAATCAGAACCACCAATTCGAGGGAGGTTGAGTGGATTTGACAGATTGAGCGAACCAGAAATAAAAAAGTGCCTTGGTTCTAAGTCATGCCCTGTAACCTTTGATTTTCGACCAACCTGTGCTTCAGATGGAAGAACCTATGTTAACACAAGAACGATTGATTGTTTGAATGAATGTCTCAAGCCAAATGAGCGTAGGTCTAATTCGAAAGTTGTCAAGAAAGCATTTCAAAATTTTTTCTGTTTCAGAATTGACTAAGGTAAAAGGAGGGTATTGTGATAAGGATGCCCCGCAGGCAGTTTAAATTAAAAAACTGAATGTTATTCTGGAAAATAGCAGTAGCGAGTAATGGGCGATTCTTCGGATATATACAAAATAGATCAATATTGCTATTCAATATGTCGACATAATTGAAAAATATTACTTTAGCTTTCCTTAACAAATGTTTACTTCTTCACTTTTACATCCTTTGTACTATGCTGATTTGTGGATGAAGATACTTCCTGCTACTACCCGAAAATGCATAAACTTATACATTTTCATGTCTATAGGTGATTTAACACCACTGACCACTGTTTATGTTCATCACATAAGAGGTCTCCTTTTAAAGAACGAAATGAGAAACATTAGAATACAAAAATATGATAAAAAGACTATTAAACTATTCGCTCAGTAGCCTCACCGCTTTGCAAGAAAATATTACAATTATTCTATACATTTGAATCTTCTGTTTTCCAAATTATATATATGAACTTTTTTAAATGCAGTTCTATCACTCGAATTCATTGATACCATCGTTGAAAAGCTTTTTCTTCAGTAGGTATGATCTCTTAAAGGTTGAATCATTATTCTCTAGAATTTCTTTTTGGAAATCTTGACGTTTTCAGCCTAAATGGTTGGGACATCTGCTTTTCGTTGTTTCTCAAGCAGATCTCATCGGCTCAAGCCTGGTAGACATCAAAATTTCAAATCTGGCATTTTGTGGGTGACATTCAGTAGTGTATCAAGTGTTGAAAAATAATTAGGAATTATTTTGAAATTTACAGTATGACGATTTTCACGAAATTCAGCAAACCTATTCGTTTAAACCTCACTCAAACCTCTTCGTAGTTACAAATTGCTCAGTTGGATATTTCAGGAAACCGAATTTCAGATGCCCATAACTTGAACGACGGATGTTGCTAGAAATTTTTTATGATGGAACTCGTGTAGAATTATTATTTGGGCAATGACCACTATCTCTTATTGTTCTTGCTTCTTTGTTTTTAAGATAAATTAGCTTTCAAAAAAGCTGGAAATAAAAAATTTCCAAACATTGTCAGCTTTTTTGAAACCGAATAAACCTCGCAAAAATCGTTCGAAAATCAAGACGATGCTTATTGTTCTCTTCGATATTCGTGGTGTAGTTCATCATGAATTCGTTCCGCAAGGTCCAAAGGTCAATAAGAACTTCTATTTACCTGTTTTCAGACGTTTGCGTTAAAATATTCGCCGGATTTATGGCAAAACAATTTGTGGATTTTGCATGATGATAACGCACCGTCTCATCGAGCCCCGATTGTTAACGATTTGAAGACCAATCGCTAGATAAGTATCATCGACAAGCTTCGTGTCACATTTTTTCTTCAGAATGAAGCTACCATTACTCTATAGACGCCATAAACGAAAATTCGCAGGAGCTGCAGGCTATCCCTGAAAGAACCTATAAAAATGTTTCAATGATTGGAAAAAACGTTGACACATGTGTATCGCTTCAAATGGGACATATTTTAAAGAAGAATCAATAAGTATTGAAGAAGTTGAATATTTGGGGTTTTATTTCAAATTTCCAGATACTTTTTCGTCAGAGAGGTAGCGATAACGTTTCTGGGTAAATTTTTAGTGGATTATGTGAAAATGGTTTGGAATTTTGACTGATATTATTCGATGAAGATTGTTGGGTATGAGCTTCATTTCGATACACTATCTCTTCAGGTGGAAATTGGGAGAGTTTACGGGTGATTTCGCCAATTCCCTCATCTTCGAGCTTTTAGGCAAAATTATGCAAATGTGAGTTGACTGTAAAGAACGGACTTTTTTTTAGCATACTTCTTTGTGTGGTAAGAGTATGTGATTACCTGATTCCACGAGGGAGATTTTCGTGTCAGAAGTTGCTTATAATGGCTAAAACCACAGGATGTAATTTTCGAAAATTTTTCAAAACCAATGCCTGAGAAGTGAAGCCATGCAAATGCACTGAAGCCACATACTCCACACAGCTCACTGCGACCGCGAGAATCCTCAGAATATGTCATACTTTTAACCCTCGCCGGCTGTAGTTTCTTTCATCCCCCGTCAGAAGTTCTTACTCGGAACAACATATAAATCGGACATTTATTTCAGCTCATCACACAACATTAATTCTTTTCTATAGGCGGTGCGACATTTTCCATTACTTCTCGTGTTTTTTTTCACTTTCGCACAAAATTTCATTCCTTTAGTATAGCTTTGAGACCATTATGAAATTCAGTTTTTCTGATGTGATTGAACTGCAAATATTAGCTCCCACTAAAACTAGATCTGAAAAACTTCGAGATCAAATGTGCCTTGATGGACAGCAGCCTCAACAGAGACATCACATAGCAGAAATAGGAGAAGATATATGGTGTATAGAAGTGTGCTTTTAAATTTTGATAAATCTTGCTGAATTAGCATAGTATGTGTTTAAAATTCATGCAATATTGTCTGAAATTCATTCAAGCATAAGTGCAGTTATTTTTCCAATTTGTTTCACCTTAAGAGTTGTACTTCTTTTTGTACTTTCGATAATCTTCATACTTGTTCGATTTTAATCAATGGATATCTGAAAAATTCAAATTTCTGAAGTTTGATTGAATGTGACGAATTCGCAATATTTGTATAGGGTAAAATTCAAATAAAAAAAAAATGAAAAGCCTTGACTTTAACTAATTATGAATCTAACCAATAAAGAGTTCAATTTTATTTCCTCATCCGATATTGTTTACAATTTCGGCACCTATCGGGTCATAAATATCATTATAGGTACCTATACTTCGTTTGAATTGGATTAATTAACACATATTCAAAATTGAGAATCGAAGAAGAATCTAATTAACCAATATTCATGAAATTTGGTGTTTTAGTTAACGATTATCTTTTGAATACGAGTGTTCATTTCGAATTGATACACTGTAAAAAATAAAATTCTGCGCTCAAACTCCTCAGGAGTTTGATAAGTTTTTTTTCAATCAAACCATTTTAATTTGAATTAATCTAAAATTGATTACGCCAAATGAACTATTTTTCTTGATTAAAACAACCTAGTTGATTATAGAGAACAGCTAAAACATTCGCCTGAAACTTTTTACATTTCAGCGAAATGAAAGAAACAACTGATTCAACATAAACATACAATTACAAGAAATTGTTTATGCACTTGTCTCAATATCCATAATTGATTGATACAAATACATTATTCTAAATAGGTTTTAACGAAACCATTCGTTCGAGACAAGAATCTCGTGAGATTATATTATTCGCCTCATTTACTTGAAGAAAACTATAAATATTTGAATAAAATTGAACATATAATTGTTGCAATATGAAGTGACATTTGTAAAAAAATATTGCGTAATTGATTTAATAAAACGAATTAATTGTAGCAATTTTTTTATATTGGCTGCAATTAAATCAAAACTCTATCTCTTTTATATTAGATATATCCCATTTAAATGCAATTATTTGTGCATTTTACTCACAATATTGTTGTATCCGGTGATAAAGATGACATGGAATACATGATGCGCAAGCTAATTAAAGAATACGAGAAATCATCTCAAACCATATTAATTTGTCTCAAGTACTCCGTACGTTTGAATACAGCCAAATGCATAAAGTACTTGACCCTACCGTCCTCTACGGTTGAGAATGGCGTTTACCCTAAATAAAAGTTTCTTGAGTTGAGAAACTGATTAGTTTCAACCAAGCTCAGAGTTTTTGACTCAGGTGGTAAAAAAATTTGATCCAACGGTAATATTAATTAGTATGTAACTATTGATACTTTTCGAAGAATAAAAATTTTGGTTTCATGTAAATAAATATTACATTTCGCTGAAACTCGATTTGTAGTGGATTTAAAGGATCTTAGTTCAATGGGTCGAGAATTCAGTCTATAAAAATGATAATATCTCTTATGTCAAGTGAAAGTTTCTTGGGTTAAGAAACTGATTGATTTGAGCTAAATTGAAGGGTTTTTGACACTAGCAAAGGAATAATTTGATAAAACAAAAAAAAACATTTGTATGTAATCATTATTTTTCTTCACAGAACAATAATTTCTCTTTTATATTAATAAATACCGCAATACCACGGCAGACCATGAATATTGTACGGAATGGGAAAGGCGTCTAGAGTTTCGTTGGTAGTTGCAAAGAGGGAGCGAGTATACCTCAAGCGTCAACCGTCTGCTTTTCCAAGACACGTCGTAAAGACAACCGTTCCCATCACGTCGGGGTCACCAATGTAGAATCGAAGGAATTTATCCCTACTTATGCGTTTCGTCCCTGGCGCACACATTTGGACTCATCAGTATGGCTTGTGTGCGCCATGCCATAGACGCAGGGGTTAGAAGTTTTAAGGGAGCCGCCGGGAGTTGAACCCGCCACCTAGTACCTAGTCGGTGTGAAACTCGAGCGCAAACCTCTAGGCCACCGAAGCGCTGTGAACTAAGCTATGCGTGGCTATATAGAGAGCCGCCAAGAGATCCCTATACACTCCCCTGCCGCTGACAGAGTGCCGCTACAAAAGCTATAGTCCAGGCAGTGGGTTATCATCTCATCCCTGTCATCATCCAATACCAGATCACCCGGTTCTCCACCAACACAAAGATATTTGGTTTTCTCTAAGTTGACATTTAAGCCCCACTTCTCGTATTCTTCAATTTGCTTGCATCATGTATTCCATGTCATCTTTATCACCGGATACAACAATATTGTGAGTAAAATGCACAAATAATTGCATTTAAATGGGATATATTTAATATAAAAAGAGATAGAGTTTTGTTTTAATTGCAGCCAATATAAAAAATTGCTACAATTAATTCGTTTTATTAAATCAATTACGCAATATTTTTTACAAATGTCACATCATATTGCAACAATTATATGTTCAATTTTATTCAAATATTTATAGTTTTCTTCAAGTAAATGAGGCGAATAATATAATCTCACGAGATTCTTGCCTCAAGAAACTGTAGTCGTTGCATCAACTGACAGAATTTACGACAACCGTACCTTCGTTCTATTGAACAAATAAAAATGAAACGAACGAATGGTTTCGTTAAAACCTATTTAGAATAATGTATTTGTATCAATCAATTATGGATATTGAGACAAGTGCATAAACAATTTCTTGTAATTGTATGTTTATGTTGAATCAGTTGTTTCTTTCATTTCGCTGAAATGTAAAAAGTTTCAGGCGAATGTTTTAGCTGTTCTCTATAATCAACTAGGTTGTTTTAATCAAGAAAAATAGTTCATTTGGCGTAATCAATTTTAGATTAATTCAAATTAAAACGGTTTGATTGAAAAAAAAATTCTCGAACTCCTGAGGAGTTTGAGAGCAGAATTTTATTTTTTACAGTGTATGGCAATAAATATTATCTCTCGCTCTATAACATTCTAGCTAGCCCAGCGAACTTCGTACCGTCTCACATTAGGTTCCTTAAATTTTTAGAGTTTTAATGCTCATTGTGCTATTCGGCACTCCTACTCAGCAAAATTATACAGAATATTCAGGAAGTGGTGGGATATCTCTGGGATTCAGAAAAATATTTATTTATTCTTCGTTTGACTATCAGACACATCGGAAGAGATAATTTTTCCTCTGCTATTTTTTCAATGAAATAAGTGTTATATCACAATCTTCCTCAACTATGGATGATGATTTCCCTTTGAATGGGTTCCATAGCAGACTTCAAACATAAGAAGATCTGAAAAATCATCACTTGGACCGCAAGACCCGATTCGAAGAATCCTCCTTGCAGATTGGCGACCAATTTTGTGTATTAGATTTGAATATAGAAGGTATTTCTAAGGACAAGAGTGGCTATATTTCTAAACTAGCAAAGGACTATGATGCTGAGATTATTCTCCTTCAAGAGACACATACGGATACTAAAAAAAAAATCTTCGTTTAAGTGGAACCATAAAAGGTTATGTATTCATTGATTATCTCCTTTGTAAAATTTACGGTTTAGCTTGTTATGTTAAAAAATCCTTGATTCACAATATCGAGTTAATCCAAAAAGGCTAATTTGAGGAAGTTTTCTTTATCTCTTTCAAATTTTATATTTTTGATATTCAGTTCTTTTTTCTGCTTTTGTCTTTTTATTTCCAGATTCGATGTGGGTACCTTGAAGAAGTCTCTGTTTCCATCTATAGAAGACCACTCTTGAAGAAAGAAATCCCTAATATATTTCAGCTTATTTTTGTACTTTCACACTTAGGCGGGGAGCCAGGGTTTTTTTACAGGGGTTTTTTCCCTAGGCTTTAATGTGATACGCCGAATTGTATGACACCCTGTCACTAACCCCTGATCTATATGCTTTATTGTTTGCTAACTAAATATTGTAAGCCAAAAGTTCAAAAGAATATATATATCGGAAGAGAATTTCAAAAATGTAAAACAACACTAGAATATAGAACTTCATCACAATTAGAACAGAAAATAGTATAAAACGCATTTTCAAATATTACAAACGAACATCTAATCCACTTATGTAATATAAATAAATAATAAATATAAATATAATAATAAATAATATTGAGACCTTTGGGTCTCTATCAGGAAGTCTTCCGGTCTAACTCTATATGTATAGATCGAAACCTGGTGACTTGTGGGAGATGCACGGCATTTTAATGTTTTATTGTGTCGTCTATTCTCGAGTCCATGTGTTTGTAAGGTTGAACTAATTTTCCACAGCCATCCTTGCCGTTTTTGTCTAGACCAAAGTCGTTTATGATTGGTATTTTCGATATCCTGATGGATGGGTAAATTTCTATTGTACATGATCTTCTTATTTAGCCATCACATGGGAGTTGGTTTGTTGACAACAGCAATCATTCTCATGGTGTTATTTAGCTGTGCATCAATTTTATGTAAAGTATGTATGTATGTGTTTGGGCAAACTGAAGCGCAGTTTAGTAATTGAAAAGACAAGACCAATGAGGAGTGGAAGCCGATGCTCCCCAAGTTGTACCACACATTTTTTAAATTATGTTGTTTCTTGACTTCAGTTTATCAGCAATTCTCTCTGAAAGATAAGTGTTCTGTCAAGGGTTACACTTAGATACTTAGGTTTATTCCATTTGTTTCTCGAAAAAGGTTCGTTTTATCAAAGATGACAGAAGTACCTATTTTGTAGTATTTTGTTCAAACATGTGTTGAAAATGTAAGCATTAAAAAGTACAACCTAGTCTACTAGGTAAACTAAAAGAGCTAATTTATATTCAAGGAAGTATTTTAAGATGTCCTCACTATTGTTCATCTTATCAAATATTATTTAAATTATATCAAGTTGTTTGCAATTTATTCCAGTAAAATGGATTACAAGGACGTCATTCAGGAGACCGTATATCGTTAGGATGGGCAGCTAGAAAAAAATGATGGGATCTTGTCAACTTCCTTTTTTATGTTTTATCCGACTCCAAGATATTTCTCACATTTTCCTGGACACCTTGTGTATACAACCGATCTTATTTTCAATTGCAAATTATATTTTGGTAATCCAGGTAATTCCAATTAATTCAAAAATTCTGTGAGATAGTTGACTACGTCAACCTGGTTTCTGAATAAACAACCTTCTTGGAAGGAAATTCTGAATTATCCCATTGAGATCATGGACATCTTTGTGTTTACCACCACTATGGCACGTTTACTCAACCAATTACTGTTATAACATTGTTGTTCATTGTATGGAAAAACACTCTCATTAACCTCCTTTTTCCAACCTGTGAAATCGGAGAAATCTGTGGAAAATATTATAATTCCAATTGAGATGTCAACTGAGACTCTAACATATTTAGTATCTAGCAACTGCTTCAAAAAACAACCAGTCTGATTTTGTTACAAAAAATCTCGCACGTTAGTTGTTAATTGGATTTTCTTTACGAGTCGTCACAAATCAGATTATTTAAGACATACGTGTTATTCGTCAGTAACAGTTGATAGAGAAATAACTGGAAGTGTCGACATCCCCGGACAATAGACTCGTGGCTCTACAAAAATGATCTGTTAGTTACGTAAATCCTTCAGAAGTACGTCCAATGATCTCTGGTATGCCGTTGTGCATTCATACCAAGTTATCTTCGTCATAGCACCATTATTGGCGATGTTCCAAGCTGACGTTTCGTCGATTTGCATTTTTAATGGAAATTTAAATAGCAAAGGTACATGGTCGTCCGCTTTCTAACAAAGTAGCAGCTATTGCATGTGAAGCCATCGCTGGGGCTACCTCATTTTGTGATAGTATCTGTGACAAGCACCCATAATGCAGGGTATACATGCTACGGTAGACCGGAGAGAAAAACTGTACAGGTATACCTGCGCAGTTCGACCGGAGCGTGTGTGTCTTGCTTTTTCAAGCCTGCACAGGTCGTCGGAGCAAATTCGAGATTCGACTAGGTCTAGTGGACCGCAAGGTCGCTGCTAACTAACAGACGACCCGTCCGATTTACCGGGACGTCCCCACACACGAGACTGACCTGCGCAGGTATACCTGTACAGTTTCCTCTCCGGTCTACCGTAGCGTGTATGCCCTGCATAACAACAACGAATTATCTTTATTGTGTCATTATTTGAACTGTCTTAAAATATAAAGTTTTTTCCCAATTTTTCTGTAATCACCAAATTTTAAACATTTGCTGGACAATAACGATTTGATATTTTCATCTAGCCCAGCGTGTTCGCCATTTTGTAACAGTTAAATAAGCATAGATAGGTTTCCACATGTTGCTGCGCCATCTGCCGGGCTTATTTGGAAATCTGAACATCCTTGAATCCAATTGAACACACCTAAAAATCATTCAAATTGGTCCACCTGTTCAGGAATAGTTCATTTTCAACACAGGTAAGTTTTTATATACAGTTCCTCAATTCGTGTGACAATTTAGGAGGTGATTACTCGTTTGAAATTAAGATGGGTCTTTTCTATAACAAAATTTCCTTGTCATATTTCTTCCGAGATAAAACACGTAAAGGGGGGGGGGTTTACTTAAATTCAGTTTCTATTTTTTTTTTTAATTTGAACTTCCGTAATTTCATGTAATCGCAGAAGGCTAACTAGAGGTATTTCATCAATATTCTTGCTATATTATATGGGGGTGAAATAAGCATCCGTTTATTTCATATAAAAAGAAGGGTAAGCTAATTTCACCCCTGAATAATGTAACAGGAATATTGAGCAAATGCCCGTGGTATTACTGGATTAACTACAATTTTAGAAAAAAAATTGAAAAGTACTGACGTGGGGTCTGGAGTTTTTGTGCATTTGTTCCAGAATCTTTTCCCGTATTATGGAACAGTGCTATACTAATACAACCGCCACGATGAATGAAAAACCTGAATTTGAAATTTACTTTCACCACTACTAATATTTGCCGCCAAATTTCAGCACATTTTTTCAAAATTCCATCATTCATTTCTCTCCTCGATATTTTGCAACCTGATCTGTTAAGACTGCTTGGTTCATGTATTCAAACTGACATAGACTGCTAGAGGTATGTAGGTCATAGTGAGTGAAAATGTTGATATTTAAAACGGGGTCAATTTGACTCCTGATCTGTGACAGATGAAAAAAAACTATATCTTCTGGTGAAATAGAGCTACGACAATGACATTTGAGAATATGTAAGATATCAAAAACGTCCATTATTGCATAAATTTTTGTTTGAATACGACCTTTATATTATGAGAAATGAAGTATTGAAAACATTTTTTGGAAATTTTCTCAAACTTTTCTAGCATGTCGATTTTTACAAAATTTCCTTGCCTATTTACTTCAACCTCTT
This sequence comes from Micraspis discolor, assembly GCA_030674115.1. Lineage (NCBI taxonomy): Eukaryota > Metazoa > Arthropoda > Insecta > Coleoptera > Coccinellidae > Micraspis > Micraspis discolor. The sequence goes on from JARTUT010002325.1 coordinate 18,614, forward strand.
TCAAATATCTTGCAAGTTACAACTTGATCCGATGGATATTCTTGGAGTTACTGAGAAAATTCAACTTCATATGCTCATAACTCCGGAAGATGATTTGGCCCAATAACGAACCTGACTGAGATATTTGGACTATTAAAATACTCTGTAAATACGAAACTTTAGCCCATCTCTTTCGGAACATAGAGAGTATATGGCTGGCCGGATGGTCCTACCCAAGTTTGACCCTGGATTCTTCATCAGGTAGTCAAACCCAATCGATTCAGTCCATTTACGGATTGATATTCGAATATTACTTTCGGCCAAAACTATACACGCTGATTTACTTGAACAAGCGCGTAAAAATAAAAACTGGATGGAGGATTCATTCGATTCCGACGAGATGTCATACGATACATCGCTATGGACGAAATTTTCCTGTCCTCAAAATGAAGATGAAGAAGAAGCAGGAGAGGAAGAACAAGTAGAAGAAAAATGATTTCAAATTTACGAATTAGGTGAATGAAATTAATAACTTGTTATTTAATTTACACCGCTTTTATCTCTTCCAAAAATTGAATATTTTCAGTAGTTTGGAATAGTTTCACATTAAATATGATCACAACTGACCCGTGGAGTAGGCCTAAAAGCAAACTAGATTAAAAAAAATTTAGAAAGCACTGACGTGAGATCAGATTGCTTTGGTACTCTTGTTGAGCTACTTTCGAGTAAATATTCAAACTATAACAAATCTATAGTGTATAGTCTTTTCTCGTACTATGGGACAATGTGAATCAAATGTAAACGCCTAATGAATGAACAAACCTATATCTCAAATTAAGAATAACTAGGTACTCATAATTTTCCCCAAGTTTTGTTTGAAGCTGTAATTCCTTTCCCCTAAAAACTTACGTCAGTGCTTTTCTGAATTTTGACAACGTATATTATTTCAGCCATCGAGATTGAATTCTATCTCTATGATTTCCCGTTATGAAAAATTTTGATTAATATTACGCCAACTGACACTGATTAATGAGCCCGGCATTTGTCAATTGAATATCGATGTGTGTATGCCATTTCTCTTATCTGTTGAGTATGTGAAAAAAATTATCATGTCTTCAGATGGAAAAAAGCTACGTCAATGAAATTTGAGGATAAGTAAGATATCGATCACCTCAATATATTCACGAATTTTTATTGAAATCCGAAAAATATCTTATGAGATAGTGAGTATTGAAAAAATTTTTTCTTGGGAATTTTTAATAGTATATTCTGAAACAAGTTGCAGAATGGGCACCTATTCCAACACGAATGCGAAATGAGTGTTGGAATTGGCTTCTGCAACGAGTATTAGATGATATTTTCCCTATTTCAGTCAAAAATTGTGAGAAATTTATTGGAATTCAATGAAAAATTCAGATTATACCTCCTAGTGGCTTTTGTATTTTATTTGGATACCAGAGAGGATACGGCCGGCCGGACGGCCAGACAGACTCAACTTTCGCAACGGATTTTTCATCAGGGAGTCGAACCCAATCGATTGAGACCATTTTCGGCTCGATATTCCAAAATTACAGACATTTGGGCAAAATGATAGGCGCCAAAAACGAGCTAATCGGTATTTCTCAGAAACGGAGGTTTTAAAGATAATTTTGTAATCTAATATTTGAGTCTGAGGAATTTTTATGATTAAACTTTGCTGAAAATCGCGAAAAACGCATTTTTTGTCCTTTTTGACCTCTGATCTCTAATGAAAAGAGTTTACCCGGGAATGATGGGGTACTTTTAGGTAGTGTTTATAAATATGTTTTGAACAATTATACTCACTTTTTGCTTGTTGGTAATTCATGTACTTTTCAATGTCTAAATTGGCCGGACTAATATAGTAACCATGGTTTAGTCCCTTCACTACCCCGATTCGGTTAGTGTTCATTTGTTGCTTTTGTTAATTCAATTCTTATAGATTCAATTCATTCAATTATTGTAGTAAATGGTATTGGCTGAAAGCTACTTAATTTACTGTCTCTTTGCTTTTGAATATTTTGTTTACATGATAATTTTCAATTAAAAATTCAACGTGTACATAAATTGATGACTTCAAAATTGAAACGGTGTTAAAAAAAATTGACTTTAGAGTCAAACCACTTTCCACTGACTGAGACTTTGGGAGAAATATCTTCTTTTTGCACCACAATAATAAAAGAATTAAGAATAGAAGGATGATGATCAAAACCAAATCTAGAATAATAATTATGACGTTTATTCAACTTGTAGTTCATGAAGTTACAACTTACACGGTTTCAAAAAAGGAAAAAGAAACAACATTCACATATTGTCAACCTATTCTATATGCCTAAATATACCGTTGAAAAGAAAACATCCAAATTAACTTCTTTTCCGAAGACAATTTCATGAAATTGTCTTGTGAGGAAAATTTATGAATCATTATGAAAAGAAAACAAATCAATACGGCATTTTCAAAGGTGCACAAAGAGAAGTAACGATAGAATGTCATCTGGCATGAGCCAAGGTTAATTATTTGTTCTTAAGTATGTACATAAGAGTTCTTGATGCCTATCATCTGGTAAACTTCCCACGTCGGTAGCGAGATAAGCCATTCTTTAATTTTTCTCTTGAAGACATTCATTTCAACGACATTTTTTATTTCAGGTGGTATTTTATTGAATATGGAAGGAGCTAGGTAGGTATGAGATCTTTGACCTATCGTCCTGTCCGTCCTCGAATGAGTTATCCACATTCCTCTATTCCTTCTATTATGCAGATAACAATTAAAAACTGCTGTCACCAAATGCTTTTTTTGATGTATGGACAGAGCAAGAAAAAAAGCTTTCTAGGGTCCATAATTCCGCTCTCTGTATATAACCTCTCGGTTTAGAAACGAAATCTTCTGAACATTATCTTTAGTAGCCACTTCTGTGCTATTTCCAGCTTCTTCAGGCAACTTTTCGTCACTCCACCCCAGACCAATATTCCATAGTTAAGGTGCGTCTGTGCCAAGGCAAAATAGAGCCTCTTCAGGATCCCCAACTTGCAAAAATCCCTCAATTTTCTGAAATGTGGTATCAATACACGTAATTTTTGGACAAATACTCAATGTGCTCGTTCCACCTCAGATGTTTGTCGAGGTATATTCCCAAGTGTTTAAATTTATCAGCAAATTTTATTTCATACGTATTTCCGTTTGTGGAGGATGATAATGACCTGAAAGAAGGCAACCTGACAGATGTTGTACAGAAGGGCATAAAATATGTTTTATCATAGTTAATGGTGAAGAGTTTGGAATCGAAAAACTTGACCACCTTAACGAAATCTCTCTCAACTCGCTCCCTCAACAATTCCCAGGTATCAGAATGGTAAAAAATGGCCGCATCATCAGCAAATGCAGTCAATTTACCCTCAGTATTGACTGAGAAAATTGAATTTAGGTATGCTATAAATAACTGTGGTCCTAGGATCGTTCCTTGAGGCACCCAACATTGGATGGTGGACGAGGTGCTGAGATGATCTCGAATCCGGACACGTTGACTCCTGCCCGACAAGTAACGCCCAAACCAACTTAAAGCTTGATGTCTAATTCTATATCCTTCCAATGTTTCCTATAATTTTTTATGATTAACGGTGTCGAAAGCTTTCTTCAAGTCTATAAACAGGCATAGGCATGGTTTAGCAGAGTCAAGGGAGCGATATATTTTGGCAGTTAGTTGTGCTACAGCATCCTGTGTTGACTTTCCCTTGCGGAATCCGAATTGGCCTTCTTTCAAAACTTGGCAGCCTTCCAAAAATTCAGCTGTTCTCTCATGAATAACTTTTTCAAATATTTTTGACAAATTTGACGTGAGGGAAATTGGTCGATAATTGCTCACATCTCTCGTATCTCCCGACTTGTATACTGGTTTGATCAAAGTTTCTTTGAGATTGTCGGGAAAGATACCAGACTTCATTGACGAGTTCAGCAGAGGACAGAGAGGAACCAGTATACTCTAGGCGATTTTCTTCAGTGTGTTTGCCGTTATACCACCCAATCCTGGGGCTTTATCTGACTTCAGTGATTTTACAATTTTCAGCATTTCAGTTTGATTTGTTGGTTCCAGAATGAAATTGTTAACATTTTTGTCATCTACTACATTGATGCCATTTCGTTTAATTCTACTAGCCAGACTAGGACCTATATTCGAAAAGTATGTATTGAAGGCTTCTACTATGTCCTGATCTTCTTCGAGCAGAATATTATTTATTATAGGCCAAGGTTCTATACTGATCTTTCGTTTAATTTGAATTTCATTTTCATTAGAAGTGTAGGAAATTCATCAATTTCTACATAGGGAATTGAGATAATTTCTACAAAACAATATTAAAAATTCAATGATTTCAATAACATGAAATTCATTACTTCGAAGGCAAGAAAAAACGAGAGGTTAGTTATAATTCCAAATTGAACGGAATTATTTCGACAAATATTATGGAACAGGAAGATCTAGAATATTCGGAAGGAGTATATCAAACTAGTTATATTCCTATTGTCGGTAGCAAATTTCGGTCGAAAAAGTATAAAAGGCAAAATATATAATCCGAGATCATCAGACGCTTATCAATGCTGCCCACACCAACAAGAAGACAATAACCGTTCCGATTTGCTGAGTAAAGTTCCCACCACACAGGCCACTTTATGTCGAGATACCCAAGGGCGAAAGCTACCTCTGTACGACACATCATCCGAAGACTTCCAAAAGACCAACAAAAACCTGTTTTTCTCAAAACGGCATATAAGTGTTACTATTCATTGGGTGAATAAAGTAATCGTGTTTCCTAAGACGGTATATAAGTCCTCAATTTGTTACGTTCACCCCTTTTAGCACATCTCCGAGATAAATTTTATTTTCAATTTAAGCACAATTGAAGGACCTACATTAGTAAACTCAATTGAAACTCAATTTTTCACTCAATTATGAATTTGTTTACTTTTCAGCCTATTGGGACAGTTTTAACTACCAGAACAATAACATGACAAAACATCGACGTTAATGAATTGCTCGAGTGAATATATTTTGTATTGAAATAAACATATTGATAACTTTAACAAACCTGACATAATTGTTGATATGTGTGCCGTGCCATAGACCCATGCTTCAACTTGAGCTCCTTCTGGCGTTGTTGAAAAATAGTCTTCTGGTTCCTCAGGCTCTCCTTCGCCCTCTTGATCGAATCCCGTTCAAGGTGAATCCTGTGTCTGAAAAACTCTAGCTCGGAACTACCCTCGAATTTGTGCGAGTCTGAAAACGGATACCTCAGGTGATAAGTGTCCGATTGTTGGTTTTGCGGAAACTGGTCTTCAAGGTCTTCAAGTTTTTGAAGTTGCCGTCTGAGGTTCTCAACAGGAGAACATGATCTTTCCACATTTTTAGAACTTCGTATCCTCGTTGTCGAGTTGGATCTCATCCTTGAAAATAGTTTTTTACGGCTCCTGCCATGGCTTATGCTATTGTCGGACGTGTCGTAGTCTAGCTTGTTTTTATCCTCGCTTCTGTCGCTCAACGATGTGTCGACGTCGTTTGGGCTCACTTCTTTTGGTCCACGATTCTCAGTCTTTGTTTTTGCAGATTTCGGCGTTGGAGGTTTCTCCATGTTTTTTTGGAAAGAAGAGAGTGTTCTGAAAATAAATTGTCCACATGAATTCGTGTATTCATTGTCCTTAAGTTGTTGAATGTGTAAGATTATCGAAACAGTGGCGTCGCACATGTTCTAGGCGCTTTTAACTAATGAAAACACGCAAAATGATGCCTATTTTGGATTGTACTCAGAGACTAACCCAACCCAAAAATATTCCAGTTTGGTCCACAATTGGTTAATTTTGGAGCATTCGAAAAACCCCGTTCCAAGAAATATAAAATTGCTGGATAGGAAGAAAAATGCTGAAATGTTATTTTACAAGTTACAGAAAATCCATATCTTTAAAAAACGTGCAAAGTGAGAGTGTCATTGAAAGACCGAGCAGGTCGACTATTTTCAGGGCAGGATAAAGATCAAAAACGAACAGGGATATTTTTTTTATCGAAAAGTAACAGCCATTATAAATTATGAATAAATACGTATATATCATACAGGCAGTTGAAAAAAAAGGGAATGAAAAACAACTTATATATAAATATAGATTTGTTTGACCGCCTACACAGACCCAAATCGGTATACTCTACCGACTTTTCGGTCCAAAAGTGCCGTTGTCAGACCCGGCTCCGGGTCTGACAACGTTTTTCAATGGGATCATAATCAGGGGGTCAGGGGGTGTTAGATATGAATTTTGAGCCGGGTCCGAAAAGTCGGTGAAACATCATATTTTATACAGAAATACTTCGGGGAACGGCCAGTGCGAGGGCGCTTCCGGCGACCTCGTCTTGCTGTATGTAAACGGTATACTCGATGAACGTCTACAATCCCTAAATCTGGCAACGCTGTGCTTTGTGCATAAACTCGAAATTATCATTCTTCTACAACTTATACAAACCCGATATAGGGGACCGTCCTCCAGAAGATAGTTTATTCATTTCTTCCAAGCGAACCGAAAATATGATCTCATCTCACTGGTATTTCATTCATCAAACGAGTATAGTTGAAAGTCATAAAAATGGGGTACAATAGCTCGTCGTTAGAAGAAAACTACCTGGAAAATTTTTCGCATACAAATTTTATTATCATTCTTTGGATAACAACTGACTTACGAATCATATTCATAAGAGTCATGGAAATTTCAATCACCCTTTATAGGGAGTCGTTACATAAAATTTTCTGAATTTGACTTTTCTAAATTTTTTTTATGTTCACCGAAATGAAATGAATCTGGACAAAATTTTAACTGAGAAATGTACAAGAATATTGGATGGATCTTAAAAAATTTAGAAAAGCACTGACATGAGGTCATCAGCATCAGCGTGCTCTTCCTAATGCTGATGAATATCTTATGAGATATCAAGTATTTACGAACGGTTTCTATGAAATTTGACAAACTTCTATGTTTAAACGCTATCCGAACATCTTCCTAGTTACAAGTTTATCTGGTGGATATGTTAGTATGTTAGGAAATGTTGAGGAAACGAAATTCCAAATGCATAATTAATGCAGAACTATCCGACGTTTTTGGCCCAGATATTTGGACAATCTATCGAGATTCGAAAGTTACAGGCATTTGAACAAACGATAGCTCGCTGTAAAACTAGGAACAAGCGCGCAAAAATTCCTGCCTCGCTTGTTTACTCAATTTGAGAGTTTCAAGGTGAATTTATTTTAGAAATAGAATGCTTTCCTCATTCGTTATCTTCAAATCTTAATACAATTTTTTTTTCAATAAATACTGATTCTTATCACTTTTTTCCCACATAATTCAATCTGGTTTTAATATTGAAAACCAAATTTCTAATAATTATAATAATAGCTTTATTGTCCAACAGAAAATCCATTTACAGGACAAGTCACTATACAGGGATATAAATGTTACTATTAAGAATAACCACCATAACCACCTACATACATATATTACATAAAATCAAAATTTTACTATGAATCGGAAAGATGTTCAAGAGCAATTTTAATAAAAGTTTGTTGAGAGCACAACAGGTACAGCTACTATAATATAATTATTGCACATTAAATTTATTGAAACCTTACGCAGGATATTCGTTCTAGCTCTTTCACATTTAAAAACTGAAGCATTTCTCGAATTGAAATATGGTAGGTGGAAATTTAATTTCGGCACAGTCGATTTTATTATTTAAGATTTTGTACAGAAACATAACTGATCCTAAAGTTATTCTTAGACTTAAACTTGGATAATTCAGTCGCTGATAAAGATAATTATTATCACATCCTCTAGGAGGATAGATTCCGACAATCTTGAATATCAAATACTTCCGTGAATACGATAGAGCTAGAGTTGAAATTTTCAGAGTAGATTTGAGTTATAAATATCTCGGCTGAGTTTGTTATTCGGATAAATTGGTAGAATAGTTTCGGAGTAACAAAATAAAATTTTTCAAATAAAAATTTTTTTATGGTGCAATTTTATCAGGCGTATACACCAATACCGTTTTCGACCTTGACAAACCAATAGTATCCGAAATATGATTTTTCAAATTTTGAATAAATACGGGTGAAACTGAACTCTATTTATCCCTTGTTAATCATCTACCTACTCAGGGTCCAAGGGTCAGCGCTCTAGCCTGTAACGCGGAGTTTAAAAATTCAATATAGCCCAACATGCTGGTCACAAAAACCAACGGTATCATTATGAGATGTTAAACCATTTCTGTTTTTTTAATACAATTTCACATTTATGACAACTTTCTTGGTCTCGGTAGAGTGAGATATCCCCATAGAAATGTAAATTTCAAACGGTTTGATGCGATCTTCCTGATTAATCCTAAAAAAATTACGAGGGATATTGCATTTGGTTTCAGGATATTAATTCTACCAAAATAGATAAACTTTTCGACTAGCGAGTCAAAAATATTTCCAATCGATTGGGTTTATGAAGATATAAATAAGGTCATTTAATTTTATCCCAATGAAACAATTTTTTCCGATACAGCTTTGGAATAGGGCATTCCGAGTGCCTATAAAGCACTTCTGAAGAACTTAAATTATTTGAAACATTGAACATTAAAAAAACTTCAACACCTGATGAATTTTCTAGAAGCCCGAATACTTCTAGTTACCCAGGTAAAAAAAATGAGTAATTTGAAGAAGTTATCTCTCTGATGTTTTCTCTTCGTGAATGATATCTTAAAGATCTAGTTTAATATCGGCATTCGTCAAATTTTTTTACAAAATATCGGAAACAAACTGAAAAACTGCAAATATTTCTCAATTACTGAAATTTTCAAAAACATCACAGTGTGTTCCAAATATTGAGCCCAAAATTGTAAAAAATATTACTCATAATTTTTGTTTTTCAGTAATGAAAAAAGTTTTATATTATTATTATGTCGTAAAATATTGAAAATTTTCCTTAACAAAAACCTTTAGAGATAGATTGAAATTTCTATTATAATAGTTTTTCAAATATGATTCATATGTCAGTTGTTATCGAAAAAAACTTTTTTATGCCGAAAATTTCTTACATACTTTCTGACGATGAGCAATTGTACCCGATTTTTGTGAACTTCAATGATGATTCTGTTGAAGATTTAAATACCAGTGAAGATGAGTTATTTGATTATCGGTCCGGTTCGAAGAATTAAATAAAGCAATCTTCTATACGACGGTTCTCTCTATTGGGATTGTATAAGTTGTTAGAAGCGATAGATTTTGGGAGAATTCAGTCTATACATTTCATGTGACCTTCTACTGAAAAAAGTAAAAGATCCTCGTCAGTCACTTCACAACATAAGATATGCAATTAGAGTTATTTGCGGTATAACTAACCGACGCGGTCAGTCCCAACGATCTGACAACACCGCAGGGACTGAAATGGTTTGGAGAACATCCCGTCGGCGTATATGTGGGAATGAAAAGTCGGTTTAGGATGTCGGGCTTCAAAACCCAATCAAGTATAATCAAGTATATCACTTTTTTGAATGAAAAAAAAAATTTCCCCTCTAAAGTTGCCTGAGGAGTTATATTTCCTTAAAGCAGGTTTTCCACATATATACACGCAAAAACCATCTGGATCATATGGGTCTCAGGTAGCCTGTCGCATGTACCGGGACTGAACACGTCTGTTAGATAAATAAATATATATATATATTTAGTGTGTTCAACAACAAAAGAATAAGGGACATAGAAAATCCACGAACGCAACAAATATTCTTAAAAAGATAAATACAGGATGAACAGGTCAGTCACGAAAAAATAGAAATAAACATTATTAATCATCACAATGATAAGGAACATACATTCGGTAACAAGCACAAATAAAAAAATTTAACATGTGGGACACGTTAAAGAGCTCTCTTTCTCTTTTAAGCGAAAAAATTGTCCAATGTAGGAATTTGTTTGAGGAGTTTTTCACTCTTAACTTGCTTCTCTTTCAGAGCTTTGCGTCTTTGTGCTCCACTTGCTTTTATAGCACTCATATTTTATTTACTTTTATCTTTTTTCAATCGGCAATCTCACCGGCTTTACATAAACGCCCTCCAACGAAATGAAACAATAAAATAAATTTACATGACCGGCGTTCACAAAACTACAAAAGCGTTTATTTCCACACAACACACAACAATTCGTTTTCGATGCGTGCGCCTTATATTCATCATGTAATGACTAGTCACCCGAGAATGCGTAGAAGCTCGGGCATCGAAGAGGTGGTTGGGGGGCGACCGACGGTTCCTTTGGATGCGATGCGAAGGGCAGGCGCAAGTAAACGACGACTGATATCGGTCGAAGGAACGAAACCTATGTTTCTATTGTTTGGAATCGCTTTTCTCGATTTCAGTGATTTCCGAAGGTAGTTAGTAACTTGATGAATTCGAACGCAATTCTGAATTCGCCCTGGGCAATTGCCCTTTTTGCCCTGAGGTTAATCCGGCCCTGACTTTTTTGAGGAAAAATAAATGCCATCCTTATGAATATTGGAAAGTGCTATTTTTTGTGAATTATTTTGAAGCAAATTGGACAAAAATGAAGATATAATGGAAAAATTATATGGACCGAATAATTTTATATAGAGAGTGACCATATAATTAACAGCATTATATAGGTTGTCCCGTAACTCAACGTCAAGCGGTTACTAGGTGACATACTAGGTTATACCAGTTCTAGTAAAAGTTAAAAAAAATCTATGTTACTTGGTTAAAGTGATAATAGGTAATTTTTGAAAAGGTTGAAAATTGACACCCTACGCTACATCCTTAGGTTTTGTAGTCACAAATTTTTAAATTTTGCAGTGATTTTTTTTTAACGCGAACCTAAATAATTATGCTATTGATTACAGTCATAAATCCCTAGTTAGGTGCAATTGTTTTAGTAAAAAAAATATAAGTTTCGTTGAGACATGGTTAAAAAATATTTTCAGCTAACTTTGACGTTACCTCTTTAATAGTATATTCTAATACTAGTAAGCGGGTAGATCAATAGGCCCGTAGATCCATAGGCCCGTAGATCCATAGGCCAGTAGTTCAATAGGCCAGTAGTTCAATAGGCCCGTGGATCAATATAGACCATAGATCAATATAGACCGCAGATCAATAGGGCCCATACATCAATGAAGCGCGCAGAAACACGAAACACGTCAAATTACCCGTTGAAAGCGAAAAAGCTAGAAAGAACTGGAAAAAACACGGAGAAACGCGAAAAAACACGAAGGAATCCGAAGAAACACGAAAGAAATCGAAGTTATACGAAAGAAACCGAAATTACACGAAACAACGCGAGAAAACACGAAAGAACACCAAGTAACACAAAAAATCTAAAGGAACCTGAAAAAACCCGAAACACAAAGGTACTTGTAAATTGCACACCCCGTATATCACCCGACGGTAAACTTATTGTAAATTGCACACCCTGTATGACATTTTATCGAAATCCGCTCCCATTCGCGAGAAAACTTGAAGGAGAATGCATATGAGACACTCAGTATACAATTGATTAGCAGTGAAAAAAAAACCAAAAGAATATCGTTGTAACTCCATCTATTCGAGTTCAGTAATTACCACGAAGGAAGTATCAAAATTATTCTATGGAGCTCCTATGTAACACCCCGTATATGTTTCGAAGATAATTTTTCCGTAAAAAACCCGAAGGAACACAAAAACTTGAAAAAACTTGAGAGCGCGCAAAAAAACAGAAGAACTTGTAAAGTGCTCACCCCGTATATCACCCGATCGCAAATTCATTGTAAATCGCACACCCTGTATGACATTTTACCGAAATTAGCTTTCACACATGAAAAACATGATGAAAAATGCATATGGGACACCCAGTATATAATTGATTTGCAGTGGGTGCTTTCATCATAAGAAACAAACCGAAAGAATATCGTTTTAACTCTATCGTTTCAAGTTCGGTGCATTCCACGAAGAAAGAACCCGACGAAACACGGAAAAACTTGAAAGAACCCGAAGTACCACGAATGAACGAAAAATATCCAAAGGAACCGAAAAACCCCGAAGGAGCACAAAATCACCGAAAGCGCGCAAAAAAACTCGAAGGAAAGCTTAAAACCCCGAAGGAGCACAAAAAACCGAAAGCGTGCAAAAAATAATGAAAGAACTTTTAAATTGCACACCCTGTATATCAATCGATAGCGAAATCATTGTCAATGGCACACCCTGTATGGGATTTCATTGAATTAAGCTCCCTTACGCGGAAAAGCACAAAAGCTGGAGAAAAACTCTGGTGAATGTCAGCGCTACTCAGATCTGACACCCTGTATATGAATCGAATATATTTTATCGAATTAAGATCCAAAACTCCCCGAAACAACACAAAAACTCGAATTTGCGCAAAAAAATCAAATTAACTTGTAAATTGCACACCCCGTATATCACCCGATCGCAAATTCATTGTGAATCGCACACCCTGTATGACATTATACCGAAATCAGCTCCCATTCGCGAGAGAACTTGAAAAAAAATGCATATGGGACACCCCGTATATAATTGATTCGCAGTGGGTGCTTTCTTAATAAAAAAACAAACCGAAAGAATATCGTTTATAACTCTATCGTTTCGAGTTCAGTGCATTCCACCAAGAAAGAAACCGACCAAATACGAAAAAACGCGGAAAACATGATAGAACCCTAAGTAACACGAAATCTCTCGAAGAAAGAATCTGGTGAAAATCAGTGCTTTCCATAAGCACAGCCTGTATAGCGATTTTTTCGAGATAGCACAGCCTGTATAGCGATTCATCGCGATCTGTGTTCATTCTTCAAGGACGAAAATGAATTGGCGCGAAAATAGAGCCTGAAATGACGATTTTCAAACGCATATTTGAGGTGTTTTTCTTAAGAGTCTTGAATCGCGGGTGGTATCTAGAGATTCGGAATCTCCTGTAGATTCTTATTCGAGTGCTCGGAAGGTGGAAAAATCTTCCACCGCCCATATCCAGCGAAAAATCGATGCCGTATTTTCAAATTTGGAGCTCGCGTTCGGCTATCATCGGAATCGTATGAGAAACTATGACACTTCTGATCGAAATATCGAGTAAATTGCCGAATTTGGAATGAAGATTTCGCGGCCTTATATCGCTACTTGGATATGAAAATTGGTACCTGGAGAAGGGGAATTTCCTCAAGTTTCATTTTCTACCGCCGAAAATGCGTTTAGAGGCTTGTGGCGCATGCACGAATCGAAAGCATCATGGGTCATTTTGACGTTTCGCGGGGCTGGCGAAACTAAAAATTGCCGTTTTACTTACGGGATTTTAGCCTAGAAATAGGGAGGCTCCGGAGTTCTAATGGGTTCTAAGGAAACCGGACGTCCTCGCTCTCGGAATATGTGGCGAGTCCGGGACGCTGGGCGTTTCGGCTTCGGAGCCTATTTCCTTTTTTCTGAGGCACTTTAGGCGATTTCGCGAAAAACGTCATTTTCGCGATTTTCGTTTGAAAATTTCGGGCACTTTAAGAGCGCCCGGAGCGGGTTTCGGGGTCGCTTCTCCTAGAACAGGATACGCCTTTTCGATCTGTTTTAAGATTCCCTCTCGAGCGGCCCTGCGGGCCGCTCGGAAAGCTACGCTTTCCGGGTCCCTAACGGGACCACCTGTCAAAATTTTCTCTGGTCCCCGATCTTATTACTTTATTATATAGACTAGTAAGCGGGTAGATCAATAGGCCCGTAGATCCATAGGCCCGTAGATCCATAGGCCAGTAGTTCAATAGGCCAGTAGTTCAATTGGCCCATGGATCAATATAGACCATAGATCAATATAGACCGCAGATCAATAGGGCCCATACATCAATGAAGCGCGCAGAAACCCGAAACACGTCAAATTACCCGTTGAAAGCGAAAAAGCTAGAAAGAACTGGAAAAAACACGGAGAAACGCGAAAAAACACGAAGGAATCCGAAGAAACACGAAAGAAACCGAAGTTATACGAAAGAAACCGAAATTACACGAAACAACGCGAGAAAACACGAAAGAAAACCAAGTAACACAAAAAATCTAAAGGAACCTGAAAAAAACCCGAAACACAAAAGTACTTGTAAATTGCACACCCCGTATATCACCCGACCGTAAACTTATTGTAAATTGCACACCCTGTATGACATTTTATCGAAATCCGCTCCCATTCGCGAGAAAACTTGCAGGAGAATGCATATGAGACACTCAGTATACAATTGATTAGCAGTGAAAAAAAAAACCAAAAGAATATCGTTGTAACTCCATCTATTCGAGTTCAGTAATTACCACGAAGGAAGTATCAAAATTATTCTATGGAGCTCCTATGTAACACCCCGTATATGTTTCGAAGATAATTTTTCCGTAAAAAACCCGAAGGAACACAAAAACTTGAAAAAACTTGAGAGCGCGCAAAAAACAGAAGAACTTGTAAAGTGCTCACCCCGTATATCACCCGATCGCAAATTCATTGTAAATCGCACACCCTGTATGACATTTTACCGAAATTCGCTTTCACACGTGAAAAACATGATGAAAAATGCATATGGGACACCCAGTATATAATTGATTTGCAGTGGGTGCTTTCATCATAAGAAACAAACCGAAAGAATATCGTTTCAACTCTATCGTTTCAAGTTCGGTGCATTCCACGAAGAAAGAACCCGAAGTACCACGAATGAACGAAAAATATCCAAAGGAACCGAAAAAACCCCGAAGGAGCACAAAATCACCGAAAGCGCGCAAAAAACTCGAAGGAAAGCTTAAACCCCGAGGGAGCACAAAAAACCGAAAGCGTGCAAAAATAATGAAAGAACTTTTAAATTGCACACCCTGTATATCAATCGATCGCGAAATCATTGTTAATGGCACACCCTGTATGGGATTTCATTGAATTAAGCTCCTTACGCGGAAAAGCACAAAAGCTGGAGAAAAACTCTGGTGAATGTCAGCGCTACTCAGATCTGACACCCTGTATATGAATCGAATATATTTTATCGAATTAAGATCCAAAACTCCCCGAAACAACACAAAAACTCGAATTTGCGCAAAAAAAATCAAATTAACTTGTAAATTGCACACCCCGTATATCACCCGATCGCAAATTCAAAGTGAATCGCACACCCTGTATGACATTATACCGAAATCAGCTCCCATTCGCGAGAGAACTTGAAGAAAAATGCATATGGGACACCCCGTATATAATTGATTCGCAGTGGGTGCTTTCTTCATAAAAAACAAACCGAAAGAATATCGTTTATAGCTCTATCGATTCGAGTTCAGTGCATTCCACCAAGAAAGAAACCGACCAAATACGAAAAAACGCGGAAAACATGATAGAACCCTAAGTAACACGAAATCTCTCGAAGAAAGAATCTGGTGAAAATCAGTGCTTTCCATAAGCACAGCCTGTATAGCGATTTTTTCGAGATAGCATAGCCTGTATAGCGATTCATCGCGATCTGTGTGCATTCTTCAAGGACGAAAATGAATTAGCGCGAAAATAGAGCCTGAAATGACGATTTTCAAACGCATATTTGAGGTGTTTTTCTTGCGATTCACGAAAAGTGGTAGGTATCTAGAGATTCGGAATCTCCTGTAGATTCTTATTCGAGTGCTTGGAAGGCGCAAACAATCTTTCACCGGCCATATCGAGCGAAAAATTGATGCCGTATTTTCAAATTTGGAGCTCGCGTTCGGCTATCATCGGAATCGTATGAGAAATTCTGACATTTTGCCTCATTTCACCGTATAAATTGCCGAATTTCGAATGAAGAATTCGCGGCCTTGACTCGCTACTTGGATGTGAAAATTGGTACCCAGAGATGGGAAATTTCACGTAGATTCGTTTTCTACCGATCGCGGGGCGATTTATATCGTTTTCGAGCGGCACGGAGGGAAAACGTAGGTGTGGTTTTTGACGTTTCAGGGAAGTCGCGAGTCTAAAAATTGCCGTTTTATATGCATATTTTTCGTATAGATTTCGAGGGGCTCCGCGGCTGAGCTCGTAGCCACGCATGGGGACGTTCCTCGTCCAGAAAAAGCGACCCCTCCCCGCGAGATGCTCCGGCTTCATAGGAGTACTTTCGCCCGTTTTTCGCCTTTGGGCGATTTCGCGAAAAACGTCATTTTCGCGATTTTCTTTCGAAATTTTCGGGCACTTTAAGAGCGCCCGGGGGGTTTTTCTTGGTCGCTTCTCCTAGAGGAGGATACGCCTTTTCGATCTGTTTTAAGATTCCCTCTCGAGCGGCCCTGCGGGCCGCTCGGAAAGCTACGCTTTCCGGGTCCCTAACGGGACCAATTTTGATTTTTTTCTCTGGTCCCCGATCTTATCACTATATTATTTAGACTAGTAAGCGGGTAGATCAATAGGCCCGTAGATCCATAGGCCAGTAGTTCAATAGGCCTGCAGTTCAATAGGCCAGTAGTTCAATTGGCCAGTAGTTCCATTGGCCAGTAGTTCAATTGGCCCATGGATCAATATAGACCATAGATCAATATAGACCATAGATCAATAGGGCCCATACATCAATGAAGCGCGCAGAAACACGAAACACGTCAAAAAACCCGTTGAAAGCAACAAAACTTGAAAATACTGGAAAAACACGAAAAAACGCGAAAAACACGGAAGAATTCGAAGAAACACGAAAGAAACCGAAGTTATACGAAAGAAACCGAAATTACACGAAACAACGCGATAAAACACGAAAGAACCCCAAGTAACACAAAAATCCAGAGGAACCTGAGAAAATCCCGAAAATATACATATAACCTGAAAGCGCGCAAAAAACTCGAAGTCACACGAAACACCCCAGAGAAATACAAAAAACCGAAAGCGCGCAAAAAAACAAAAGTACTTGTATATTGCACACCCCGTATATGACCCGATCGTAAACTCATTGTAAATTGCACACCCTGTATGACATTTTATCGAAATCAGCAAAATAACTTGTGAATTGCACACCCGTATATCACATGATCGCAAATTCCTTGTAATTCGCACACCCTGTATGACATTTTATCGAAATTAGATCCCATACGCGAAAAATCATGATCACTTGCACATAGGACAACCACTATATAATCGTTTCGTAGTGGGTGCTTTTTCCATGAAAATGCAGATGGAAAAACTCTCGAAGAAAGACCCTGGTGAAAGTCAGTGCTTTCGATGTGCACAGCCCGTATAATAATCGAAAATAATTTTTTCATAAAAATTAACCCTAAGAATATCGTTGTAACTCCATCTATTCGAATTCAATAATTACCACGACGGAAGTATGAAAATTATTCTATGGACCCCTATGTAACACCCCGTATATGAATCGAAAATAATTTTTCAAAAAAACCCGAAGGAACACAAAAATCTTGAGAGCGCGCAAAAAAACAGTAGAACCTGTAAAGTGCACACCCTGTATATCACCCGATCGCAAATTCATTGTAAATCGCACACCCTGTATGACATTTTACCGAAATTAGCCTCCACACGTGAAAAAACATGATGAAAAATGCATATGGGACACCCTGTATATAATTGATTTGCAGTGGGTGCTTTCATCATAAAAAACAAACCGAAAGAATATCGTTTTAACTCTATCGTTTCACGTTCGGTGCATTCCATGAAGAAAGAACCCGACCAAACGCGGAAAAACGTGAAAGAACCCAAAGTAACACGAAAGAACGAAAAAAATCCAAAGGAACCGAAAATATCCAAAAATCACCGAAAGCGCGCAAAAAAACTCGAAGGAAAGCTTAAAACCCCTAGGGAGCACACAAAAAACCGAAAGCGTGCAAGAAATATCAAAAGAACTTTTAAATTGCACTCCCTTTATATCAATCAATCGCGAAATCATTGTTAATGGTACACCCTGTATGAGATTTCATTGAATTTAGCTCACTTATGCGGAAATGGACGGAAACTCGAGAAAAAAACTGGTGAATGTCAGCGCTACTCAGATCTGACACCCTGTATATGAATGGAATATATTTTATCGAATTGAGAACCAAAACACACCGAAGAAACAAAAAAAACTCGAATTTGCGCACAAAAAACCAAAATAACTTGTCAATTGCACACCTCGTATATCACATGATCGCAAATTCATTGTAAATCGTTTACCCTGTATGACATTTTATCGGAATTAGATCCCACTCACTAATTGCTTTTTCCATAAAAATTCAGACGGAAAATCTCTCGAAGAAAGAATCTGGTGAAAATCAGTGCTTCCCATGGGCACAGCCTAGATAGCGATTTTTTTAATGCACAACCCCTGTACAGCAATTAATGCACAACCCCTGTACAGCAATCCATCGCGATCGGTTCATTCTTCAAGGACGAAAATGGAATGGCGCGTAAATTGAGCCAAAATGCCGATTTTCAAACGCATAATTTAGGTATTTTTTGTTCGATTCGCGATCTGTAAGTGGTATCAGGAGATTCGGAATCTCCTGTAGATTCTCATTCGACCACTCGAAAGGCCTAAATAATCTATCAGCGCCCATATCGAGTGAAAAATCGATACCGGATTTTGAAAATTGGAGCTCGCGTTCGGCTATCCTCGGAATGGAAACAGAAACTGACATTTAACCTCGCAATGTTGTGAAAATTACCGATTTTCGAATGAAGAATTCACGGTCTTATCTCGCTACTTGGATATGAAAATTGGTACCCAGAGATGGAGAATTTCCTCAAGTTTCGTTTTTTATCTTTGAAAGGGCGTTTAGGGACGTATAGAGCCCGCACCGAGCGAAAGCATCATAGTGGTTTTTGACGTTTTGCGGAGTTGGAGAATCCGAAAATTGCCCATTTTCTTACCAAATTTTCGTACCCATCCGGGGTAGCTCCGGGGTCCAGCTCGTAGCGGGAACCCCGGCCGTTCTTCCTCTCGAAATATCGACCTCCCCCGCCCCCCAAAACGGTCTATCTTCGGACGGGAACGTTCGAACGCGGGGACGCTTTCGGCGATTTCGCCAAAAACGACGTTTTTCGACTTTTTCCTTTGAAAATTTCGGGTATTTTAAGAGCGCCCGGGGGTGTTTTTCGGTCGCTTCTCCTAGAAGAGGATACGCCCTTTCGATCCGTTTTAAGATTCCCTCTCGGGCGGCCCTGCGGGCCGCGGGCTCGGCTTCGCCTCGCGGGTCCCTGACGGGACCCGAAAATTCCAATTTTAACCACGCCCACCCTTATTGCTTTAATATTATAGACTAGTAAGCGGGTAGATCAATAGGCCCGTAGATCCATAGGCCAGTAGTTCAATAGGCCAGTAGTTCAATAGGCCAGTAGTTCAATAGGCCAGTAGTTCAATTGGCCAGTAGTTCAATTGGCCCATGGATCAATATAGACCATAGATCAATATAGACCATAGATCAATAGGGCCCATACATCAATGAAGCGCGCAGAAACACGAAACACGTCAAGAAACCCGTTGAAAGCGAAAAACATGAAAGTACAGGAAAAAACGCGAAAAACACGGAAGAATCCGAAGAAACCCGGAAGAAACCGAAGTTACATGAAAGAAACCGAAATTACACGAAACAACGCGAGAAAACACGAAAGAACCCAAGTAACACAAAAATCCAAAGGAACCTGAGAAAATCCCGAAAGAATACATATAACTTGAAAGCGTGCAAAAACTCGAAGTCACGCGAAACACCCCGGAGAAATACAAAAAAACCGAAAGCGCGCAATAAAACAAAAGTACTTGTATATTGCACACCCTGTATATCACCCGATCGTAAACTCATTGTAAATTGCACACCCTGTATGACATTTTATCGAAATTAGCAAAATAACTTGTAAATTGCACACCCTGTATATCACATGATTGCAAATTCATTGTAATTCGCACACCCTGTATGACATTTTACCGAAATTAGCCTCCACACGTGAAAAAACATGATGAAAATGCATATGGGACACCCTGTATATAATTGATTTGCAGTGGGTGCTTTCATCATAAAAACAAACCGAAAGAATATCGTTTTAACTCTATCGTTTCAAGTTCGGTGCATTCCATGAAGAAAGAACCCGACCAAACGCGGAAAAACGTGAAAGAACCCAAAGTAACACGAAAGAACGAAAAAAATCCAAAGGAAACGAAAAAACCCCGAGGGAGCACAAAATCACCGAAAGCGCGCAAAAAAACTCGAAGGAAAGCTTGAAACCCCGAGGGAGCACAAAAAACCGAATGCGTGCAGAAAATAATGAAAGAACTTGTAAATTGCACACCCTGTATATCAATCGATCGCGAAATCATTGTTAATGGCACACCCTGTATGAGATTTCATTGAATTTAGCTCACTTACGCGGAAATGGACGAAAACTCGAGAAAAACTCTGGTGAATGTCAGCGCTACTGAGATCTGACACCCTGTATATGAATCGAATATATTTTATCGAATTCAGAACTGAAACACACCGAAGAAACACGAAAAACTCGAATTTGCGCACAAATAACCAAAATAACTTGTCAATTGCATACCTCGTATATCATGATCGCAAATTCATTGTAAATCGTTTACCCTGTATGACATTTTATCGAAATTAGATCCCACTCACTAATTGCTTTTTCCATAAAAATTCAGACGGAAAATCTCTCGAAGAAAGAATCTGGTGAAAATCAGCGCTTCCCATGGGCACAGCCTAGATAGCGATTATTTTAATGCACAACCCCTGTACAGCAATAATGCACGACCCCTGTACAGCAATCCGTCGCGATCGGTTCGTTCTTCAAGGACGAAAATGGAATGGCGCGTAAATCGAGCCAAAAATGCCGATTTTCAAACGCATAATTTAGGTATTTTTTGTTCGATTCGCGATCTGTAAGTGGTATCAGGAGATTCGGAATTTCCCGTAGATTCTTATTCGACCGCTGGAAAGGCCTGAAAAATCTTATACCGCCGAAATCGAGCGAAAAATCGATGCCGGATTTTGAAAATTGGAGCTCGCGTTCGGCTATCCTCGGAATGGAAACAGAAACTGACATTTAACCTCGCAATGTTGTGAAAATTACCGAACTTTGAACGAAGAATTCACGGCCTTATCTCGCTACTTGGATATGAAAATTGGTACCCAGAGATGGGGAATTTCCTCAAATTTCGTTTTCTACCGCTAAAAGGTCATTTAATGGCTCGTAGAGCCCGAGCTGATCGAAAGCATCATAGGGGTTTTTGACGTTTCGCGGAGTTGGAGAATCCGAAAATTGCCCATTTTCTTACCGAATTTTCGTACCCATCCGGGGTAGCTCCGGGGTCCAGCTCGTAGCGGGAACCCCGGCCGTTCTTCCTCTCGAAATATCGACCTCCCCCGCCCCCCAAAACGGTCTATCTTCGGACGGGAACGTTCGAACGCGGGGACGCTTTCGGCGATTTCGCCAAAAACGACGTTTTTCGACTTTTTCGTTTGAAAATTTCGGGTATTTCAAGAGCGCCCGGGGGGTTTTTTTCGGTCGCTTCTCCTAGAGGAGGATTCGCTTTTTCGATTTTCTTTAAGATTCCCCCTCGAGCGGCCCTGAATATTATAGACAAGTTGCAGAATGGGCACCTATTCTGACACGAATGCGTAAACGACCGACGAAGGAGCGAGTTTTTGAACGCATGAGTGTTGGAATTGCATACTGCAACGAGTATTAGAAGATATTTTCTATATTTCAGTCAAGAATTGTGAGAAATTTATTGGAATTCAATGAAAAATTCAGATTATACCTCCTAGTGCCTTTTGTATTTTATTATCGCAGTTGGTATGACTGATACGAAAATTGACAGATTATAGAATTTGAATAGTTCGTTCAAATTTTTACATGGTTTAAT
Source organism: Micraspis discolor (assembly GCA_030674115.1). Taxonomy (NCBI): domain Eukaryota; kingdom Metazoa; phylum Arthropoda; class Insecta; order Coleoptera; family Coccinellidae; genus Micraspis; species Micraspis discolor. Next base: position 40,458 of record JARTUT010002325.1, read on the forward strand.
ATTGACAATTGACATGCAATGGAAGCATTTTGACATTCGAAAGGATAGGATGTCAGTGTTGTCAACCACAAAACGAAATATATAACTAAAAACAATGCTGTAATGAGTTCATTACAGCACTGTTTTTAGTACTGTAATGAACTCATTACGACACTGAAATAGAGAAAATTAAAAATGTACAGAATTATTATAGTTTTGATTATTTCTTACTAATACAAGATCTTCGACTTGGATCGAGAAGTTACTTTGAATTAAAAATGGCCCATTTAATCAAGATTACAAAATGGTATAATACTTGCTAGCTACCTTTTTTAAAAATTATCATTAATATTTTCAACTGATTATCGAACAATTAAAATTTAAAAGTATGATATAATGGTTGTATTGTTGTAAGATGTAATCATAATGAAACACGAAAATTTTGTAGTACATTTAATTTTCTTCAAAATTATATTAAATGCTCAAATTGCTTTCGGCACGAATACATGCTCTGCATCACCTCAGAAAAGCTCTTCTCACCAAAGGTGCAAATCTTCAGTATATCCATTATTTAAATAGTCAAGTACGTGGCGAGCATAATGCGCTGGGCAACTATCATGTTGATACCACTTGTTCCGATAAATGTTGAGTGGTACGTCTTCTAATAAATAATAATAATAATAATGTCTTTATTTTCATATCTGACCTATACAATATGATACATTATATCGACCTAGAAGAAAAATGGCGGAGTCCAGGTGAGCCTCCGGAGAGACTCTCTGATCTACTCAACCATGAAACTGAATGTGAAAATTCATAAATAATAACAATAGTGGAGTGAACAAGAGGAAATTAGCAAACACTTTTATGAGATATGGGCAGCAAAAAAGAATATATACATACAAAGTCAACTTCTTTTATCACGTAGAGGCACTCGTCGTTAGTGAGGTCTTCAAGACTCCATGAGAAACCCTTCATAACGTTGTCTGAAAGTTGCTCTAGAGAGTCGTAAAAAAGATTCGGGGAGACCATTGTGAAATTTCGCAATGTTGTAGGAAAAACTCCTCTCAAACATTGCCGTTCTGTGAAATGGTACAGTTATTTTTCTCCTGAATCTGATGTTAAGATTGTGGACATGGGTTCTCAAAACTATTCGCCTGTAGAGGCAAGAAGGGCACTTAAGTAAAATTATATCTCTGAAGAAACATGCTGTGTGTAGCTTACTCCTTTCTTGTATAGTGAGCCATCCCGTCTCCCTAAGTTTGGGTGTAATCGACTCATACTTTCTCACACCATGAATCAGCCTTAGACGAGAGTTCTGTACACGCTGTATCCTCATTTTATCAGACTGTGTGAGACAGTTTCCATAGACCACATCACAGTGATTAAATACTGACAAGACCAAAGAGTCACAGAGAATTACCTTGATCCCTCGAGGAAGCAAATGTCGATTTCTATAAATCAATTTTATCCTTCTATAAGCTTTTTTTTATGCATTCTGTCACATGTGAACTGAATCTTAGGGAACTATCAAGAACCAGACCAAGATTCCGCGCTGCGTTCATCACAGGCAGGACCACACCGTGGACCTCCACCTTCACCGAGTCCCTCAGTCCCAACACCTCCCGCTCAGGCCCGATAAGCAGCAAAGTGGACTTATTCGCATTGAGCTGAAGGGAATGTTGAAGAGTCACAGTTCTCAATGCCTCAATTTCCCTACTTAATATGGCTGTGGATTCAGTGACATTATTCCTAGTAAAAGATAAGTATACCTGTGTATCATCGGCATAGAATTGAGATGAACAAATTTTCAATGCCTTCGGCAGGCTCAACGAGTATATTGCATATAATAACGGCGCAGAAACGGAACCCTGGGGTACCCCTCGATAGATATCAGCGAAATCAGACATGAGTGAGTCAATCACCACGCACTGGGACCTACGCGAAAGGAAGTTCGAGAAAAACTGTACAGCTCCGTCACTAAGTCCTATGAAGTGGAGAATTGCCAAGAGTAGTTGGTGCTGGGTTGTGTCGAATGCCTTAGTGAAACCCAGCAACGCCAAAGCTGTAACCTTACCCTCATCAGCAGCCCGAAATTAATCGTCAGTTACATTACTGAGTGCAGAAGAACACCCATGGCCCCTTCTGAACCCTGATTGGGTTTCGGAAAGTATATTGTTGGCTTCCACAAAAATCGAAAGTTGTTTATTCACGATCTTCTCGAGCACCTTCGACACACAAGACAATATGCTAATAGGACGTAAGTCCCTATACTCCCTGGGGGCTGAAACTTTAGGAAGAGGCACCACGAGTGCACTCTTCCAACATTTTGGGTAAACAGAATGACGGATGCAATAATTGATAATATAAGTGAGAAAAGGTAGGATAAAAGGACAACAAAGTTTTAATATAAATATATTGATGCCTTCCACTCCTTCGAATCGAGATTTTATTGCATCTACAGTTCTCAAAACCTTAATCTCATCTACCTCCGTAAAGCTGAAAGGAGTAACCTCTGCGTCCAATATATTGTCTCTATAAAAGTTCAGTGTTGGAGAGTCTACCACTGACTGAACACCAACGACACCAGTAAAGAAATCATTCAGCTCATTTGGCGTTTTCAGATGTTCTGGTATTTCTGAATTTCTAGAGCCAACAATATCAAATTTCTTCATTTTACACCAAATGTTAATTTTTTCCCGAAATTGGTCTTCAAAAAATGCTCTCTTTTCATGCCGCATTTGGTTTCTCAACGTTTTATAATATTCCCAATGGTGGGGTTGTCTAAACCGAGAAAGAGCATTATTACTCAATCGAATTGCAGCGCGAATGCTTTCAGTCAACCATGGTGGTCTACGTTTAGTCGATTTGGCTATTCGTTTCGGTGCATGCAGATTGAGTAATGCCGCAAGGTTTGAATTAAAGAACTCAAGTTTTTAGTCAACATCCACGAAATGATATACATTCCGCCAGGGAATCGATTGGAGGTCGGTGTAGAATTGTTGCACGTTAATATTTTTATAATCCCTATATTCTCTAAAAACCACCTCTTTCCGCAGACCAGAGACCCCAATATCGCAATATACAAGAACATGATCTGATATGTTGGGAACATGGATAGTATCAGACAAGTGTGTAGACATTTTGCTACCAACAATAATAAAGTCTATTAGTGAAGTGGAGCTGGCGGTAACTCGTGTTGCCTTATGGACAACCTGTTTCAAATCCAGGGCCTCCAGAACTGTATAAAAATTTTAACTTGATTTGAATGTATATCAAATAATCAAATGTGGTAAATAATTTGTCCGAATTTTGACCACGCAATATAACTTATTATTCATAGTAATCAGGTAAAAGTTTTTGTTTGTTTTTGGGTCCTTTTGCAAATAAATAAGTGATTTTATTTTATGGAAGGATAAGTAGCAAGTATTATACCATTTTGTAATCTTGATTAAATGGGCCATTTTTTAAAGTAACTTGCCGAGGGTAGTAGATGTTTTGTCAGCTGAAAACATATTTTTTTAACCATGTCCAAACGAAACTTTTTTTTACTGAAACAATTGTTCCTAACAATGGATTTGTGACTGTAATCAATAGCATGGTTATTTAGGATGACGTTTAAAAAAAATCACTGCAAAATTGGAAAATTTGTGAGTACAAAACCTGAGGATGTAGTGTAGCGTGTCAATTTTCAACATTTTCAAAAATATACCTATTACCATTTAACCAAGTGACATAGAATTTTTTTAAATTTTTGCTAGAACTGGTATTCTAGCATATCGCCCAGTAAAAACTTAACGTTGAGTTACGGGACACCCTGTACAAAGAATATTCTTTATACAATGTTAATTGGTATCTGCGACATTATTGGGCACATGAAAATCCTAGTGCCACAATGAGAAATGGTACCCAACAAGAACGTTTTGGTTTCAGTTTATGGATGGCATCGAGTTGGTACGGAATATCAGCTTCCCAAACATGTCAGGTATCTATGAATGGAGAGATATACTTCGATATATAGAAACAATACATAGAACCATTCACAGAGAATCTGAATCACAAAATCTTGAACAATATGAAAGTTTCTGAACCAATTGACTCGGAAATTCTGGTCAAGTACGATGTCCATCAAGGTCTCCGGATTTAACATCGTTAGATTCTTTCTTTGGTCACATTTGAAAAACAACATTTATAAATATCAAAATAAAAATTCAGAAATATTGATAACTATTACCGAAAATGCGTTAAGAAATTTATCCAGGACACATGTCCAAAACGTTTTCCGTAAAGTCAGAAGAAGACGGACTTCATTTCGAACCATAGTTATGAACATTAATATAACTATATTACTGTACAGTTGAAGTTTCGACAGTTTATGTTCATAGTTTTCACTAGTTTGTTCATTCGATACTGGCTCTTAGCAAAAAATCGAAGGAAACATTTGCTAATTTGACTTCTTTTCATAATTTAAATAGAGATTGAGTCAACTCAAATAGGTTTTTTGAAAACCCATTATTTCATTACTTACATGATTTGGCTAGATCAAATATCATTTGAATCGAGGAATCATTTTCAGAAGATTTATAAATTTTACTGAACTTAATGAATAAACTGAACAAGCTTTATTATACGTATATGTAAATCAACGAACATGAATGCATGAGAAATTTATTTCCTTAATTTCCTAAGTATTTGGCTATCATTCATGGAATATTTCAATTTTCTGAAGTTTACAGATCATCATAGATAGGTACCAGCTTGCTATGTGTGAAAATGGAACTTTTGATTATTTCCATAGTTTGATGAAAAATTTATATATCAAGTTGCATCTTTTTCAAAAGCAAAATGGGATTTGTTACAGAAATTTGTGTGATTCACATTTAAAAACACAAATTTTTGTTATAACTTTAATGATCTATCTAATAAAATAGTGCCTGTATAATGTTTTCGTTTTAGGTTAAAAACGCCAGCAATAAAGAAGTTATGAGAACTTTTTATTTGACGTCATTCTCCAATTTACTCTAACATTTCGACTTAGAACGTTACGGTTTTCCCTAAATGAATTCTCTAAAAAATCGAGCCCAAAAATATGACTCATTTTGTTCTAGCTTATTGGGATTCTGAGGTCCCATCATTATACAACGAATTTAGGACACCCGGTACAGACTTCAATATTTTTTTATCAAAAGTTACTATAAATGTACAGAATGTATTAGGGCACATCAAAAGAAATGTTATTTTTTTTTTTGGCAAAAAAAGATGAGGCGAAATCTCACACATATCGCATGAATATCGCCCAAAAACACAGGATAGTTGTCTACAAATGGTGATTTGTGCCACTCGATTCAGTTCGACAAATCAAAATTCCTTGTCACTACTATGTTTTATGGGCAGTGTACTATAATTGAAATTAATGTACGTAATCTCCAGTGTGAAGCAAAAATACTCGTAACATTTTCAGTTTAACGCTGAAAAATTGGATCGATCTTTGAAAATTGAATAATTATCAATTCTTGCACTATCCGATGGAATTCAAGTATATGCACATTTCGAAATGTCAAATCTGTAAATCATAATTTTGTGTGTATACAAGGAATCGTCAATGTGTTTCCTGTTGATATCTCACCTTTCTTTGTGCGTAGAAAAACTCTTTTCGGTTTCAGATCCGGTGGTTGTAGCTCCACTTCTGCCCTCTTCTTTCTTTTTGTTCCTTTTCTCTATTGTCGTTCTAACGTCAGTTTTCAACCTGACATATTTCTCTTTCAAACATTTATACTTATCCTCTAATAATTTCTTTTCGTTCATTAACTTAATTCTTTCGTCATCATCACATACAAATGCAGTCTTCTCTGTTTCAGTTTCTTTCTTAAATATATTTTTCAATTCCTCCATTTTGTTTCGGTGATCCGAACGTATTTGGTCCTCCTGAAAAAAGAAAGAATAATATTTTTTCTGGTTTTGACAAATAAAGTGATTCTTTTCAAAACTCATCGACGTTTTGATACGTCTTACTTTTTGTAACTAGTTACGAAAAGGAAAGGTAAATTTTGCCATTGATTGTGTCGATGATCGCGGAAAATATTGACCAGTGAACAATGGATTTAGGAAATTTAGAATCTGGGCGATAATTTTCGGCAAATTTACAAATGTGTGAATTCCTACAGATTCACTTCACGTTCCCCGGTCATATATTTGACCAAAACCTTTCATGCTTGACATTTAATGGCCTTAGATTAACGTGAAAACCATCTCGATGCAATTTATACCTTCAAAAGCGGCTATAGCAAATTTTCAACATACTTCTGTCTTTGGGTTGGGAATGAATAGTTCCTCCAGAAACGCTATATTTTTTACTTGAAGAAAAGTTAATTAATCTTTTCGGTAAGCTCCAGGAAGTCCAACGATCGATGCTACCTTATTCATTAAATGTTGGTCACCGAAAACTCTTTTCAGAAAATGGGAAAATTTACTAAAACTTTCGACTTTTTAGGCTGGTAACCTTCAGAATGTTGTTATAAAACATTACAGATATTTAGGCAGAACGATAGCACGCTGATACAGCAGTTCAAGATACTAGAAGATGCGCGCTAAAAGCCTGCAAATTTATATGTTCCTAAAACATTGATGTCATATACAGCAGTTCAAGATCTAGAAGTCAAACACAATTCGGTTCTCGTCAAACACAATTCGGTTCTTAACATCGAATATACGCTCCACAAGGTCGAATTCTTTATCCCCTTTTTTCTTGAATATACACTACCACAACTTTTTCGTTCAGATGAGTAATCCTTTTTTGTTTATACCATAACTAGAATTTGGCATAGGACAAATTATACTTGCGCCTCGACTTCTTAGGAATATATATATTCTTTTGAACTTTTGGCTGACAATATTTAGTTAGCAAACAATAAAGCATATAGATCAGGGGTTAGTGACGGGGTGTCATACAATTCGGCGTATGACATAAAAGCCTAGGGAGAAAACCCCAGTAAAAAATACCCTGGCTCCCCGTCTAAGTGTGAAAATACAAAAATAAGCTGAAATATAGTTCAGGGACTTCTTTCTTCAAGAGTGGTCTTCTATTGATGGAGACAGACTTCTTCAAGTTGCTCACATCAAATCTGGAAATAAAAAGACAAAAGCAGAAAAAAGAACTGAATAACAAAAATAAGTGTCATATTCGTTTGAAATTTATAACCCATTCCAAGAAAGAGTCGGAAACATCATGAATAGCCCTAAAACCATCTTGAAATTTATATATGGGACAACTATTGATGAGATGAGGTATTGTTTCTTCTGCTTCTCCACATTCACAACTTGCGCTAGAAACTGAGTTTCATCTAAATAGCATGCTATTGGCACGACTATGACCTGTTCTGAAACGATTAAGAACTGTCCAAATTTTTCTTTGGAGATCAAAACCAGGATCAGAAACGAGATACTTATTGAACATTTCGTAAGAGTTCCACTCAGTCTTCCATAATTCTTTATCACTTAAGTTCATATTGAAGAACGTATTATGCCATAATGGTTTACGTGACTTCAATCTGGGAATTCTATTCTGTGGAAAATATGAAATAATTGGGAATAAATTGGGAAAAGAATGATATTTGTTCCAAGAATTCAGAGCTGCAGTCTGTCTGCGAATATGGAGAGGGACAATATTAGACAAAACTGGTAACCAATGAACCGGTGTAGATCTTATGGTGCCAGTAATTATTCTCATGGATGTATTCAATTGTGCATCAATTTTTTGTGTATGTGCACTATTAAACCAAACAGAGCAACAATACTCAGCTGCAAAAAAAAAACTAGGGCTAGAGATGCTGTGCGAAGAGTGGAAGCATCAGCACCCCAAGATGATCCAGCTAATTTCAGAACAATATTATTCCTAGTTTTTAGTTTTAGGCTCAGATCATTTAAATGAGCCTTGTAATTGAGAGATGAATCAAATTTAACTCCTAAGTATTTTGGATAGAAATTATGTTCGATAGGAAATTCATTGAAAGTTACAGCAAATTTCCTATATTTTTCATGATTATTCAGATGGAAACAAGATACCTCTGTTTTTTTGGGATTCGGACATAATCGCCACTCAATAAAATAATTCTTTAAAATTTCCAAATCAGATGACAGTATGTTTTCCAGAGTTCGGAAATCCGAATGTTGATAAGCAATCGCAATGTCGTCAGCATAAACAAATTTTTGAGATGATCTCGTGGGTAAATCACTTAGATATAAATTGAAAAGTAAAGGAGCTATAACTGATCCTTGAGAAAGACCGTTTTTCAATGTTTTGAAATTGCTACTCTTATTGTCAATAAAAACACGAAACCTTCTTTCAGATAAAATGTTTTCTAATAATCGTACCATTTTCCCACACTTCGGATGGGTATAGAGTTTGAAAATTAATCCATCTTTCCACACAGTCTCATATGCCGAAGATAAATCAATGAAAGCAGCTCCTGTTTTCAACCTATCATTGAAGCCTGATTCTATGGAAGTTGTAAGGCTGAGAACCTGATCTGATCTATTTCTATTTTTCCTAAAGCCTCCCTGGAAATTTTGTAGAGTATGTTCTATAGAAGATTCAATTCTAAAAAGAATTAGCTTTACTAATATCTTGGAAGGAACACACAATAAACTGATGGGTCGATAACTACTAGGATCACAAGGATTTTTTCCTCGTTTCAAAATACCTATTACTTTAGCCTTACGAAATTCGGAAGGAAAGTTTCCTGAATTCAGAATATTGTTATAGAAAGACAATAACCAAGACAAGGCCTTTTTTCCTGAATGTTTGATGAATTCTGGATAAATTCCGTCAAAACCTGCTGCCTTTCGAGATTTGGTAGATTTGATTGCAGCCCTCAATTCATCTATATTGAATGGATGTGACACATGTTCTAAAGTAGGAGCTGATCTCCTGAATATCTGTAATTTTTTCTTCATATTCCTCATTTTAGATTGCGATATATTGACTGATTCAGATACATTAACTAGGCAGCGAGCGATTAAACTAGGATCAAATTTTGAAATTAGCTGTAACTTTCAATGATTCTCCTATCGAACATAATTTCTATCCAAAATACTTAGCAGTTAAATTACAATTACTCATTCAGATGATCTGAACCTAAAACTGAAAACTGGGAATAATATTCTTCAAAAATTAGCTGGATCATCTTGGGGTGCTTTTCTGCAGCTGAGTATTGTTGCTCTGTTTGGTTTAATAGTGCACATACACAAAAAATCGATGCAAAATTGAATACATCCATGAGAATAATTACTGGCACCATGAGATCTACACCGGTTCATTGGTTACCAGTTTTGTCTAACATTTTCCCTCCTCATATTCGCAGACAGACTGCAGCTCTGAATTCTTGGAGTAAATATCATTCCAAGATTGAAGTCACGAAAACCATTCTAGTATAATACATACTTCAAGATGAAGAATTATGGAAGATTGAGTGGAAATCTTTTGAAATATTCAATAAAAATCTCATTTCTGATCCTTCTGAAAAAATTCTGAGTTTTGATCTTCCAAGAAAAATTTGGACAGTTCTTAATCGTTTGAGAACGCCATGGTCGTAACAATAGCATGCTATTCAGTTCCAAGCGCAAGTTGTGGATATACAGAAGAAACAATACCTCATCTCATCAATAATTGTCCCATATAAAAATTTGAAGGTGGTTTCAGGGCTATTCACGATATTTCAGATTCTTTCTTGGAATGGGTTATAAATTTTAAACAAATTTAATATGTATATTCTGTATTCAGTTCTTTTTTCTGCTTTTGTCTTTTT
>JARTUT010001890.1:0-50147 GCA_030674115.1 Micraspis discolor
CCTGATCTTTTTCGGGATCCGACTAATATCTCATGAGAAAAAAAAGAGAAAATTTAAAAATTTTGATTTGGCAGACTTCTTTCACTCGATATTATTCGAACGATACAACAACTTTCAAATCTATAGAAGAGTTATTAAATAATTCAGCTTTATTTATTCCAATGAATTATTCACTTCTATAATAACTTGATTTTTAGAGATTCAATAAGTAATATGTCTATGATCAAGAGATCACAGTCATTTTATTGTCTTACAACGTTTCGGGCTGTGCTCTTTATTGTATTCGGATTGGAATATATACACAAGCATTATGATGGTTATCAGACTTACAACAAATAAATGTATAGTTTACAATACATTATGTATAGAATAAAATGAATAGAGATCCATCATTTTTCCCCGATTTGTTTGGAATTGTCAACCTAAGAAGTTTTTCGTCATGTATTTACTGTTGACTTATGTACCGAAATCTTCTTTTTCACTTTTTCATGTGTACTCATTATTTATTTTCTGAATTAGTGTTGACTATATTTAGTGTAGAATCTTGAATATCTGTTCTGTCATTGATTGCTCTTTGGTTTTGTTTGATATAAATCATTTCTAGAAATTTTCTTGTCTTTCTATTTTCCTCCTGTCTAATAATTGTTCATTTTCGAAGTTGAAAGTATGATTATTATCTATTTTATTTCTATATAGGGCTATTCTGTTGTATAAATATTTATGACCCTTTATTCTGTCATTATTAGTGTGAGTTAGCAGAGCTGTGCCAAAGCATTGTGCTTAGTGCTCGTGAAAGCACTCTAAGCACTTTAGTGCTTCCGAGCACTGTGCTCGCATGAGCACTTTTCAAAGGGTAGTGCTTAGTGCTTGTTTTTCGGAGCACTCTCGCGAAAATCTTAGTGCTTAGTAATCCGCTAAGCACTAAGCCTTTCCGAATTCTTGAAGTAGGGTCAATATAAGCAGGTACGGTTAGGGGGATGTTCCGATACCATCAAGGTATCGATACCTACTCATATAAGTAGTACTCGAATCATGTTTCGATACCTACTCATGTATCGGGACCAAAGTATCGATACCTACTCATACTCATATCGATACATTTAAGATTTCATAGAAATTCATAAAGGAAAATGGCTTAAGCTTATCTATATACTGCTATTTTAACAATAACACTGATTTATTGATTGAAAGTTAGCAGAGGTATTGCTAATATGTTTGATGTTAATTTTTCAATTTGTTTTCAGATCTCTCAAAACCAGCTATGCTGTATTCAATTCAGGAGTGAATTGATTTTGAAATCCAAATTATGAATATTGAAGTACGTTATAAGTTGTCACGGTTTAAAATTTCCGTTCTGTTAGTTCCGACCAACTATTGGCAACGCCGCTATCTAGATAGTACATTTTCCGACCCGTGGCACTACTGTTGATGGTAGCGTGACTGAATGCTCTCCGCTCTGTGATTGCGTCTGTGGTCGTATATGTCGGGTTGACGCAAATCAGCTGGAGCGTGTCACTTTGCTTTTCTCCGTTTTTTCTGGCGAGTATCAAACCATTAAACTCTTGGATTTTTATCGTATTGATTGCGGATTGGAACAAGATTTATGGTTTAAGCCCTAATAGAGACCTGTTTCTATTTGGTTTATGGAAAAGGTTAACGCTTAATGCGGATTATAAAGGGAAGATATTCGATGGAGAAGATTAGGTAAGATAACCTATATTCGGTCACGTTGCCCATTTCTGCAACTTCTTTTATTTTAGCTCCGTTTTATGTTGAGAGTACTTATGTTTGTTGTGCTGCGGATCTCGAGCTGTCTGTGAACTCTGTGAACTATCTGCAAACTGTCTGCGAGCTGTCTGAGGCGGTTTTGAGGTTGTCTGAAATAGGTGAGTCTACGTAGGATCTACGTTCTGTACAAACCATCTGTACTAGCTATCTGAACACATTCTACTTGGAAGATCGAACAATAGACACCCTGGTTGCCATTTGCCTTGTGGAAGTAATGTGAATTATTGTATTACGAAGAGCCTGAAGTACGTATTGACCCAATTTCCTTTCTACGAGGGTTGAAGAGTGAATGTTGGTTGAGAACCCATAATATCCTTTGTTCACAGTCACTGTACATCTTAGACTGTTATGTAAGGTTAGTCCGTAGCATTTAAGTTATCTGAGAATATAAACGACTTAGGTCGAGACATTGATATAGCGATAAACAGTTGACCTGTTGTTCAGTCACCTAGATATAGACCGTTACATAGGTGTTTTGTTCATGCTGGCCAGTATTAATCTAACTTTGAGGTTCACCTTTGGGTGATAAGTTTAGTAATATAATCTCGGTTAAACGCATATTAAGATATTTGACTAGTAAGTTCGATAGAGATATTTTGTGGTAGGACATTGATTAGTTGTAGTGTTATCACCACATTTTGGTGAGATTAAATTGTTAAACAATTGATTCTTTTTTTTCTTCCTACCAGTCACTACTCTCATTTTGTGTGATCGAGCTTGTTCTGGCTTCTAGAGAGTGGGTTTTCGTGTACGTTTTTCTCTTTTTGTTTTCCCCTGAGATCTGTGGTGATACCTCCCTTTTATTTAACATCATAAAAAGAGAGTGGCGCCCTAGTAAATAGTCTCAGCTCTGAGAGCTAGTCCGGGAGGTATTTGGTACACTCTCTGGAACCGGGCGGGCTCGTGACAATATATTTTATTAATAGAACCAATAAGAAAAGATCGTTAGGATTAGGGATGGGACATCGATAGGTTTTCGTCGATGTTTAACATCGATGATAACATCGAACTGTACCATCGATGTTAACTGAACATCGTTAATTGAACATCGATATTTGTGAACATCGATGTTTGTAAACATCGGTGTTTTAACACTTTAATTATACTTACGTATATCAATGATTTATAATGATTTAACGATAGATTCCCAATATATCAGAAATAATTTCAATGTCTACCGAAAATTCTTATATTGAAAAAAGGGGCACGATGAAATCACAATTATAAGTACAGTATAAATTTGGATGAATGTACAAAAAAATTAACTTCCAACTCAATTAAATATCCGAATAAATTTAATGTATATTAAAATCTATTTTTGTATGTTTGTCAAACTGGTGAAATAAATAAATAAAATGAATTGAATGTCAATAAAGTTCTTACTGTTTTATAGAATTTACACTCAGTAAGAATTTTCTACGATTAAAAATTTCAACAAAAAAATATATTTTTTTGTGTCATGTCCATGTTGAATTAGTACATCACATATCACTATCATCAAATTAGTGTAAACTGGAGAAAAAAAATTAAGTAAAATTAATTTTTCGACGCCCTCTATCTCTGAAATAAAGCCATTCATATGAACTTTTTAATTTTAAAATTTCACATAGTTCAACCCCTCAAAGTTTGTACAAGTAATTAATTGACACCCTGTATAATAAACGACCGATTCCAAAATATTCAATAACACAAAATTGCGGTAAAACCCGAATATAACTTTCTCCTGACGTGAACCAAAACTGTGACGACTATATTCACCCATCTGTCTATACAGGGTGACAATAAAATATGGAATCATGTTCATGTTTGCATATCATTGAGGATATGAAATTCTATTTTTTCAGTATGGAATATTTTTGGATGGGCATCAGTTGAACCAAAGAAAAAGGTCACAAATATTTACAGGTAGACAGAAATTTGACTATTTTTTGAATATTTGATAGTAAAATGGGTATATTTTCTCATATTTTCCACTTCCACTTCATTTTGAGTACGGCGCTGTTTTCTTCGTCAATTTTTGACAAGTCATATTCATGACTTTGAATAATATATATATCATCCTGGTATAAAAATATACCTAGTTGACTGAAAACTGATTCAATCGCTGAATTTCCATAAATATATATATGAAACGTCGAGAAACCGATGTTGAGTATTCTATCCGCAACATCGATGTCAGCATCGATGATGAAATCAATTAACATCGATGGTAAAAACATCGACATCGATACTGAAATATCGATGTTTGAAAAACATCCCTAGTTAGGATAGATTTTTATTCTGTTTATTCCAAATAAACATGTCAAAATATTAAACAAAAACTCTTTTGCATCCAAATTTCCTAAAAACAGTAATTGCTCCAGGTAGGTTGGGGACAGTTTGTTTCTGGACTTTGATATTGTTGTTCTGTCTTGGAAGATAGGCTTTCACTTGGCACCAATGTAGCAACAACAATCAAATACTGAATTGCATATTTGCACAATGACGGAAATATTTGTTTTATTTGATCCCATTCTGCAAATGGGTTGCTGTTCAATGGTGCCCACTTATTTATTATTAGTGGCCCACTATACTTCAAAAGACTTAAAACATTGTTTGCACTTGGCTGTTGTCGAATCTATTTTGCTGAAATATGCCCATATTTTCGATTTTGGTGGCACCATGGTTAATTATAAATATTATATTCTTGCGCTCTCGATGAACTGTAGGAATAATGGATGAACCTTCTTAGCTTAGACACGCTTAAACGCTTTGAACAGAAATCAGGATTTAACCGATAAATCACTCGAAAATACGAAGAATTTAGAATACACTTACAACAATTTGAACACGAGTAAATGTTGTACTCTGACTAGTCAGTGTAACAACAATGCAACAAACGGTCACTACGACTTTTGGAATTACCAAACTGACCCTAGACCTACACCCTAACAGCAAGTAGAAATGTAGAAATTGGAAAGAAAGTCCGTATCATAACCTAGGCTGTAGCTGCGTTAATTTTGCATCACATTCTTGACATTCTTTGCGAATTGCACAAATTGACATCTCTGCTCCTGCGCTGCGTATCTTGCGGTTAAAATGGAAACCAGAAACCAATGTCAAAATTTGAGTACAATTCGATTCGATACCAAGTACTTTTCTTTCGATACCAAGTAGGTATCGCAAAATTGATTCGATGCTAAAAGTACTTGGTATCGAAACAAAAGTATCGAGTACCTACTTGTATTTACTTGTATCGGAACATCCCTAGGTACGGTATTTGATTTTTTTATGTGCGCAAAGATAATATGATCGTTTTGAATTAATATTCAGTATTTCTTCAGTCACCATTGATTTGACTTTATGGTTATGAAGGCCAGAAAATTTTTGTTTTTGCGCGCTTGTTACTAGTGGAACAGGCGGGCTATCGTTCTGTCCAAAAGTCTGTAATTTTCGAATATCGAGCCGAAAATGGCCTCAATCGATTGGGTTTGACTTCCTGATGAAGAATTCGAGGTCAAACTTGAGTATGTCCGGTCCACCGGCCGTATACTCTTTATCTTCCGAAGGAAGGGACCTAGAGTTTTCATTTTTTCAGAATAGGTCAAGTGTCCAAATATCTCAGTCAAGTTCGTTATTGGGCCAAATCCATCGAATAGTTTAGCAGTTAATAACATTAATTTCTTGAATATTCATCCTATCAATTCGTAACTTAGAGAATGTCTAGATAGCGTTAAAAGGAAGGAGTGTGCCAAATTTCGAGAAAATCCTCACGAGAGAAAATTTTTTAAAATTCCTAAAATGTTTTTTTTTTTTCAATACACGATATCTCATAAGTTATTCGTCAGATCACAACAATTAAGGGCATTTGTGCAGGGTATAGGTACCTAAAATATTTTGAAATTTCATCATCATAGCGTACAATCTCCAGAAGATATAAGAGTTTTTCTGAAAATGAAGTCACAGATTATATTTCTATCTATGAATTCACATCACATCAATAAGATGTCTAAAATACTGGTGTGTGCACTTGTCAAATTTTGAATGAAAACGTCATTTTACTTTTTGGGACATGGCGACTGTTTAGTTTTATACTCACATGAGGGAGCCACAAGGCAATTCATTCATGAATTTACATCGCAAACGCTTGACATTTGTTGAAATTTTAAATCAAATTAACCTCAAATATGGAATAAATTTATTTTTTTCCCCTGAAAAATTAACTAGTCAAAAAGAGGGCGTATCGCTTCTCAGAAGTTCCCAATGGATTTCACCGATTAACTGGCGGTTAAATAAATATTCTTGTGATGATCACTTACCTAATGCTTTCAATTAGTATGGTTTATCAATTTTTTTCTAATACAATAAAGTATGATTTTTTCACTAATAGATGGTCTCTTGCTCAAACATAAATGTTTTCAGTATTATTTTATAAAGATTTTACAAACCTGATTTATGGTAAGTTGATGCTCATTTATGTATGTGTTTTATTAATTTCTGATCTGATCATTTTGGCTAAGCAGGAAAAGGTTTCTAATATCAGTAGGAATGTTTTTTATTGGGCTTAAGAAGGAATGATATGGGAGGCCCGGTTCAAAGTAGTTACTACAGGATGGCATGGGTGATTTGGGAGCTCTCTTTCTGTAATGATGAAAAAATATGTATTCTAATTCTCAAAAAGTTTTAATTCAACATATAAAATAAATAATTTCAATATACAATATAATAATATATTCTTTTGAACTTTTGGCTCACAATATTTGGTTAGCAAACAATAAAGCATGTAGAGCAGGGGTTAGTGACAGGGTGCCATACAAAAATACAAAACCACAGTAAAAAAACCTGACTACCGCCTAAGTGTGAAAGTGCAAAAATAAGCTGAAATATAATTGAGGGACTTCTTTCTTCAAGAGTAGTCTTCTATTGATGAACACAGAGGCTTCTTCAAGTTGTCCACAGTGAATCTGGAAATAAAAAGACAAAAGCAGAAAAAAAGATCATTTCTACTCACCTTTGGCACACTGAAAGTTCGTGAATTTTCATCCGCAGCACTAGGCTGTCCACATAAAATACAAAAACGCATTATATAAAATAAATAATCACTTTTCACACATTTTTATATAAAAATTCCGAATAACGCAATAAATAATTTATTCTAATCAGAAACTGACATTCGAATAGATTTGAGTGGCGCTACCTGGCGGAGAGAAAATGAAAGAATCCCCATGTCGCCAAACCTGTAAGTCAAAATCGGAGGAGTGCACACACCAGTATTTTAGACATCTTACACATCAACTATAAATCTCTATGAGGGTGGTTTTAATTTTATGACAAGTTGTCATAATGAGTGAATATTGAGCCGAAAATGAAACTAATTCTGTGGGTTCATTTTTATGACAAACATGTCTAAAATACTGGTGTGTGCAGTTGTCATATTTTGAATGGAAATGTCATTATGAATTTTGCGACAAGAGGACTATTTTTTCCCAAATGTCTGTAATTTCTGAATATCGAGCTGAAAATGATCGCCATCGGTTGGATTTGACTCGTGATGAAGAAACGGTGGTCCAATTTGAAAATGTTTGGCTGAATATTCTCTATCTTCCGAAAGAGATGAGATAGAGATTCCATATTAATAGAATTAGTTTATTATCCAAATATAAGTCAAGTTAGTTATTGGGCCAGACCTGTCCGATAGCTCAGCAATTATGAATCTGAAATTCGGTTATAATTGATGACACTCAACTACAACAACTTATATATGGTATAGAAATGTGGAAATAATGCCAGATCGAAGAATTTGCTGAACTGTAAGTTCACTCAACTTCCATTTAAGATATATGTTTATTGATTCTTTCACACTCATTGTGCTGACTGATTTTGAATCGCACTCGTTTTAAGTCTGAGAAAAGACTTTAGAACAGGCGCGTAAAAGCTCCTGATCTCACGTCAGTGCTTTCCACATTTTTTCAGTAATGTGTTCTCGCTTATAAAATAATTGGTCCTCGATTATTAATTCAACTTTATGCATTGATTAGGAACAGCCATTCAGATTCCGATCGACGAATAAGATAACTAGTACCAGAATGTAAATTGAATGCATGCGTTTCACAAAACAAATAAAATGGCTTTTGAGTTTTTCCCAGTCTCGAAATCATAATTTTAGATATGTCGATGAAGCTAAAGAGTTCTCATTTCAATCAACAACATTCCATAAAATAGTTCCCACTAAAGTGCTTAGTGCTTAGTGCTCGAAATATTCAATTACTTTTGCAAAAGTGCTCAGTAATCCGGAGCCTTCTGTCGAAAGCGGTGCTTAGAACTCGAGACTCAGAAGCCTTTTTTTTCGAGGGCTTAGGGCTTAGTGCTCGAAGCACTTTTTCGGTGCTTAGAACAGCTTTGTGAGTTAGTATAGATGGAGTATCCAAGCGAATTATTAATTATACTTTTGATAAAATGATAGAACCACTCACTCATATGGACAATTATTATTTGAAATCCGGAATATTCCCACCGAAACTGAAAATAGCAGTTATAATACCAATATAATGAAGATCATAATGAATATGGAAATTATAGACCAATAGGCATATTACCATTCTTCTTGAAACTATTTGAGTTGGCCTATTGCAACAAACAATGGAGTTCAGAGAGAGAAAAAGAGTAACTAACTCTGATTAACTATAGAGCTGTGGGGATACCACAGGAAAATATTGTTAGCCACTGTTATTCCTTGTGAACATAAATGACTTCGGAATAAAGTAGAATGGGACCTAAATAAAGTAATAGAGGTTAACTTTGTTGATGATACTAACCTGCTTGCAGTACAATCTCTTGGACCTAATTTCAAACAACTGATAAATAAAATAATGATGCATATCAGGGAATGAATGTACGATAATAACCCGATTTCTAATAGTTCTAAGACTAAAATGTTGATTGGAAGTGAAGAGTCAAAACTTTCATGGTACTCTAGATTCTTAGGATTTTTCATAACGAGAAACTAAATTGGAAACATCACTTAACGGAACCTGAGAAAAAACTGAGATCGTCAATTTATGTCTTCAGAACGACCGAAATACAGGGTGAATCTTTGAACACTGCGTTAATTTCAACCATAGATTCTTGACGTCAAAAGAAACATTTTCTTCCTATAACATTTTTCAAATTTGGCCCCGTTCAAAAGATATAGGTGTTGAAATTTCATAAAAAAATTGCATTTTCATCTGTAATATTCAAACGACAATATCAATTGAAATGATGTCTTGTAGAAGGTTTTTGATAACAGTCATGCATATTATGGCATCAATAGATTTATTCCATTTTTTGTGGGTTTCTCACTACTACTCTACAGATTAGTTAAATGGCATGAAAAACAAATATCGCTTGAACTAAAGGTCCGTATCTCGTACTTCCTGGAATCATTAGTCTTTTTTGCATATAAAATCATTCCTCAACTTCTCTCCTAAATTGCACCATTCTTGAGATATTTGAAGTTGAAAGGAAATAAATCGATATAATTTTGTCCAAATTTTCTAATTTTCCCAAATCCAACTCTGTGCTGAAATTATTCAATAATCAGATTTGTTAAATGTTGCCATATTTTATGTCTTTATTAAATATTTTTACAAAAGATTGGGGAAATCTCTCCAGTCTATGGTTCCACCAATAAACACTATAGATGAACCACTGAACAATTTTTGTCTTACATTCACTACAAAAACTAAATTGCCATTTGCTGTATTCATTATTAATGATGTCTAGCATCTTGTTTAATATTTAATCCAGAGTAATATTCCATTATGAATAGGGAAAAAGATTTCCATCACTCACATAGTTAAATTGAAGACTTGTCTTTATAAAGAGCTGGCTCTTTATAGCTTCAGACTTTCGGGATTCATCAAATTATATCTATTTTAACATAGGAATGCTTCAAATTAAGCTCATATGCGTTTTAAAAACTTCTGGAGCCAGTCTCCTAGATTTGTTTTGTACCTTTATAGAAGTTTTTTCACAGCTTTATTTCATAAATCTATTCGATCTGGTTCACAAAATTAGGAGATAATAGAATTTGACTTAGTTTAAATAATTTTGAATGTTTCTTATGATGCATGGTTAATTAAAATTCAATCAATATTGAAACTGGAAGCTATAGGCTCATAAACAAGAAAGATTAGAATAGAATGTATTTTCTGACCATAATCATTTCATACTGAATTGAATAATTTCAATCTATCAAAATTATCCTTACAATATTCTCCACATTTTTTCAGGGAAGGTACAAATAACTGTAGACAGTTTCAAACAGAATCAGAACAACAAGGAACCACTGAACAATATTTTATTGGGAACTACCCACCACAGAGACGTTATAATAACATTTTAATGTGATAATAATACACTCTAGTTATTCTGAGAAAAAGTATATCTAAAGATCAATAATTATCTTTCATTTAAAAAAAATTTGCAATTATGAATTTTTTTCTCTCCTGATGTTCGGTAACAAATTAATATTCTATGGTAAGACATTAAAATTTAACATAATCTATGAATAACCATTATTCAATATTTATGTTTTTGTTTTCATAATTAAAACACATACTCTGATTATAAAAACCAAAAATTTACGCATGTTCAGTAATTAATTATAGTCTAAACAGAATAGATTCATACTAATGATCTTACAAAAAATTTTTTATTAAAGAATACCTAGTTGGTTTTTCAGAAGCAAATTTAGGTGATCAAACTCAATTTCTTCGAGCAAGTACGATTGCACACCTAAATCTGGGAATACTTGTAATCTATCCAATTAAATTGTTATTGGGATTCAGTACAGAAAATACCTGTTCACTGGTCTCTGTCAAGGAGAAGAAACTTCAGAAATATCAGTGTTTGGAAAATCATAGACAAAGTGACAACCTCTTGCCTTGGAAGTTTACAAAGAAATGATGGTTTTCATGATTTGGAAATTTTGAGAAGAAAATTACAAATGTATGATGATAACATCCAATAATTCCGGGTTTTTTTTTGGAATTTCTCACTAGGAAGAATAATCTTGAAGTAGAAAGAAATTATAGTAAAACAACAAAAATCTATGTTTATGGTGTTGAATTTTTTTTACCAGAAATTTAGTACTTTGTATCTCCCTTCTGGATATGGACCTCATCAGATGAAACATGAGTAAGTGAATCATTTTTTAGAGGAAAAATAACGTTTTTAAACAATTCATATTCATTAGTCGATGCTGTGGAAGGTATTTTTCATTCAAACTGAACTGGACTACAGAGCGGTATTTGCCCAATGTGAAAACTTAAAATGCTTATGACTTTTTGACGCAGCTGCTTATGGAAAAAGTGTTTCTTTTGATCTCAAGAACCTATGGTTAAAATTAACGCAGTGATCAAAGACTCACCCTGTATAGATGCATAAAACTTTTCTACAAGATACAACGCCTGAAATACAGAAAATCGAGAAGTATGTTATATTTGAAAAGGAACTGTACAAAATGTTGGTTTATATGGATCTACAGGGTGTCTCAAGTTCGAGTCCCTATAAGACGTTTCTGGAGAACTAGAGATATTTGAAATCTGAAAATTGGGATTATGATATTGTTCGAAGTTCTCTACAGAGCTAAAATATTTTCGAAGCCGAAAAACTTCCGCTTATACAGGGAGTGAAAATAAATTCGACGAAAACATTTTTTTTCAAGTTTTCCATTCCTGGTATGATCGAGTATTCAATACTGAATACATTTCTGTTAAAAACATTGTATTAAATCGAATAGATTTCAAAATATCCAAAAAAAAACTGGAAAAAAAGTCAAATATGTTCAGTCAGTAATATGTTCATTATTCTTATATTAAATATCCTGAGCGTAAACCGTTTTTACAACATCGAAGAGGTTGGATGTGAAAAGGTCATGTATCTTTTGGATTTCAAAAATATCATCACAGAGTGTTTCAAATTTTGTGTTGAAAATTGTAATCTTAAATTGGCCATAACTTCTGTTTTTCAAATTAGAACCCTATTTTTTTATAATTGTGTTGGATTCTGCGGTCAAAAATAATGATAGTTTTTCTCACATGATTATGCTCCTAAATTCAATAATTTCTGAGTTATTTGAGATTTTCTGGATTTATGTAGTACGTAGAGTCAAATTCTTCGAATCTGATTCATAAGGATGTTCTGTGAACATAGAAGATTAATCATCCCATTTATAATTCACGAGTGTCAGACAGGTCTTATTGTTAGTCATTATGAAATTTTTTGACTTCACAAAATAAATCGTTGCTATTCTAATAATGAGAATTTGGATTTATTTCTTATATTGTATTCTTTCAATTGTATACGCAATACACATTCGAATGCACTTGATGATATTGTTTATTTCAAATTCATAGTGGATGACACAAAATGTTAAGAAGTTTCCCCATTTTTTTTTACAATTTCTGGAAAGATGTTTCAAACTTTCCAAATTTTGGAATGTAAGAGCCCCTAAAGAATACAAAAAAGGCAGTTGATGAAATTAGTATTTCGACTTATTTCGAAGCGATAAATAGATTAGCTACTTCAGTACACCGAATTATGATTATAAATAAATTATGATAACAAATATAAAAATACGTTTCAAAACACAATTTAACAAAATAAATGATCAGGTAAGAGTTTCAATATGGTAACCATTTTGTTCCACACACTTTCGAATACGTCTTGAAACACCTCGGTTAGTCGCTAGCTCAATTTCCTCCCCTTTAGTGAGTGGTAAGCATCCTCCACACGCCGTTTCAAATCTTCTTTGCTTTCAATAGGAGATTCATAGACTATCTTTTTATTCTACCCCATAAATAAAAATCTAAGGAGTAAGATCGGAAGATCGTGGGGGCTAAAACAGTGAAGAACGGCGTCTGATCCACCGATTATCGAACATTGCATTCAGTTCCTCAGACACCTCGTGCGAACTATGTGTCGAAGCCCCATCCAATTGATTGACATACTCAACGGCATTTCATCCAAAAACTCAGAAACAAAATTTCTCAGGATTTCCAAAATTTTTCTGTATTTAAATTTTATTTTATTCTAAGTTTTTCTACTATTCCTCTACAAAAATATAACCTTTTATGTAGTCACCTGGTTCTAATGCATGAACTTTCTCATATTTGTAGTCATGCATGTTGTGTTTTTCTGTCTAAATTGATTTCATGAGCTGCACTTCGAATAGATGCATTTTCATTCGCTTCTGAAATAAGTCAAAACACTAATTTCATTTTCCTCATCATCAACTACCCTTCTTTTGTATTCTTTAGGGTTCTTACACATCCAAAACTTTGAAAGTTTGAAACATATTTTCTAAAGATGTTCTCCGTCATGGAAGGTAAATAGGATACTTCTCGTTGAAGGCCCGGCAGATTCTACTAATAATACTGTCACATTCACCATGTATATAAAATAGATCCAGAATTTCGTAATTAGAATAACGGTTCATTTTGTTAAATCGAGAAATGAAGATAACGAATAACAATAACACCTGACACTTGTGCATTATTTACTGATAATTTATCTTCTATGGGTATAGAGTGTTCTCATGGTTTCGAAAGATTATTCATTGAATTTTTTAGATGCAATTAATTTGACTTTACGTACACCACAAATCCAGAAAATCTCAAGTAACTCAGAAGTTATTGAATTTAGGAGCATAATCATGTGAGAAAACTATCATTATTTTTGACCGCAGAATCCAACACAATTATAAAAAAAATTTAGAAAGCACTGACGTGAGGTCAGATTGCTTTGGCGCTCTTGTTGACCTACTTGCGAGTAAATATTCAAACCTTAACAAATCTATAATCTCTCTGATCGAGTGAACAATAGTCTTTTTCCGTACTATGGGACAATGTGATGTAAATATGAAAGCCTAATTAATAAACAAACCTTTATCTCAATTTGAAAATAACTACTCATAATTTTCACCAAATTTTGTTCTATACTTCTCCTAAAAACTTCCGTCATTGCTTTTCTGAGTTTTGACAATGCCATCAAATTCTTTCTCTATGATAAAAATTTTTTGATTAATATTACGTCTGTGCTTTTCTGAATTTTGACAACGTCATCGACATCGAATTCTACCTCTATGAATTCTATGAAAATTTTGATTGATATTACGCCAACTGACACTGATATCTAGGTCCGCAAGTTGTCAAACGAATATCGATCTGTGATGGCAAATCTTTCAATGACAAAGGTCGGACTTCATGACATTTCTATTTTTCTCTTGAGTAAATGAAAAAAATGATCATATCTTCAGAAGGGGAAAGCTACGACAATGAAATTTGAGGATGAGTAAGATATCGGTAACCTCAATTAATATACGGATTTTTATTTGAATCTAAATGAAGTCTTAGGAGATATTGAGTATTGAAAATATTTTTTGGGAATTTTTTAAAAATTTTCTAGCGTGACGATTTCTGCGAAATTTTGCAAGCCGTTTCGTTTCAGCGTCCTCAATAACATTTTAAGTATCAACTTGATCGGATGGATATTCTAGTAGTTATTGAGGAAACAAAATTCCAGATGCTCATAACTACTGAACTATTCGACGGATTTGTCCCAATAACGAACTTGACCGAGATATTTGGACAATTAACCTATTCTAAAAATATGAAAACTCTAGCTGATTCCTTTTGGATGCTAGAGAGGATACGGTTGGCCGGCCGGCCGGACGGCCGGACAGACTCAACTTTCGCCACGAATTCTTCATCAGGAGTCGAACCCAATCGATTGAGACCATTTTCGGCTAGATATTCCAAAATTACAGACATTCGGGCAAAATGATAGGCACTCTGTTCGGGTGAACATGAACGCAAAAACAGGGTTTTAATTTGAAAAACAGAAGTTATGGCCAATTTAAGATGACAATTTTCAACACAAAATTTGAAAGACCCTGTGATGATATTTTTGAAATCCTTCCTCTTCGATGTTGTAAAAACGGTTTACGCTCAGGATATTTAAAATAAGAATAATGAACATCTTACTGACTGAACATATTTGACTTTTTTTCCAGTTTTTTTGATATTTTGAAAACTATTCGATTTAATACAATGGTTTTAACAGTTTTAACACTATTGAATACTCGCTCATACCAGGAATTGAAAACTTGAAAACAATTTTTTCGTCGAATTTATTTTCACTCCCTGTATAACCGGAATTTTTTGTGCTTCGAAAATATTCTAGCTCTGTAGAGAACTTCGAACAATATCATAATCCCAATTTTCAGATTTCAAATATGTCTAGTTCTCCAGAAACGTCTAATAGGCACTCGAACTTGAGACACCCTGTATATAATATGTAATATTTCAGGGTGGAAAACTGAGAACTTCAGTAAATGACACTATTTCATTTCTTTTGTGTTGATATATATGTCATAAAATGATTTGAAATAAAGATCATTATTATTATTATACAATATGACTCCGCGTCTGTGATTGCCTGCCCTTGAGAAAAAAAATAATTATATCGTCCGGTAAAAGTGTTGAACGAAATTTCTTCGAGGATTCTTAGAAAAATTTTTGGCTCGTGGATTTCTACGAAATAATTTCTGAGCCATGTGGCGGATTTGACCCAAAAACAAACCCGACCTAGATATCTCGGCAAGTGACCAATTCTGAAATTATGAAAACTTTAACTTGACTCTTTCAGGACATTGAGAGTATACTGCCAGACAGCCGCACGGACATATTCAAGTTTGGCCCTGTATTTTTTATCAAGAAGTCAAACCCAATTGATTGAAACCATTTTCGGCTCAAAATTCGAAAATTAGAACAAGCGCGCCAAAATAAAAACAAAACTTTCCGCACAGATTCAAGATAGCACTTGCCTAAACTTAATCTCATGGCAACTAGAAAATCCGCAATAAGTGTATTTATTCTAACTTCCATTCAGCTCTTTTTAAAACAAATGTGAAAATCCAAAAATAAATATGTCTTATGTATTATTAAACATTCTATAAAAGATACCAGATAGAAGTTAAATTCCGAACCATCTTCTCAGAAACAATATATAAAGTACAAAGTAGAAACTTATCAACTATTGTTTTAACAAATGTGAGAATCCGAGGAATAAAAGAGATCAACACAATGAAATGGAAAGAAACACATTCAGCAGAGATTTCAGATTGGACTCCCCCAAACTCGATCTCGAATCAGCTGAGGAATCTCGACAAAAATCTAATGTCACCGTTAATCATCCCCAAACATCTCTTCTGATTAAATAGTAGAGCGGGACCGTAGGAAATGGTGAATTGATTCCGGCGGAAAACTCAATTATTTCCGTCGTCAGAAAGGAAGCGGAAAAGAACATTGTAACGTAGCCCAAAGGGTTGTAATTATCGAGAACAAAAGGCCGATGATCACGGTAGAACTGGCACGAAATACTACCGAATTATACTGCTACGATAATGAATACTGAATGCATGGGTTTGACATTTTCTTTTGGAACCTCTTTTGGAGCGACAATTAACTCATTGAATTTCAGAGTACTCATATCTATTATTCACTATGACTATGCGACATCCATGGAAATCAGTAACAATGGTTAGCATGAAATTAACGTCGTATAGATTATTTATTAATTTTTTTGGTCTATAGCTGAAAATATAGGTTTCAAACAAAATTGCTATGAGCATAAATTAATAATATAACAGCGTACCAGACAATTCAGCGTATCGTACAAAAGTTTAAGACAACCTCTCGATAGCCCCTTCCTATTCTATAAGTTCAGTGATACAACAACAATAACAACAAAAGTAACGATTGTCCCAAAATGATATTGAGAGAGCAAAACGAATAACAGAAAATCAACTTGAACCCAATACAACAAAATATGCACCAAACTATGAAAAGCGTCATTTTTTATGAGAAATGTTTATCAGAAAAAATGAGAAGAATTGGGAATAGGTACGACATAACAACCGCCTTTAAGATACAAGATACCATCAGGCTAATCCTACGAAAGTTAAACCCAAAAACGAGAATCAAATAACGAATTACTCGGTATATGAGTTACCATGCGAGTGCGGAAGATCTTGTATCGGTGAAACGAAACGCCACTTGAAGGTGAGAATGAATAAGGAATATCGAAAACTTTCTCAAGTGATACCGATACCGATAGATCCAATTCTGTCCAACATGCTGTGGATGAAAATCACCTGATAAAACTAAACGAAACATTTGTAATATCCAAGAAAAAGAAACCTACAGAAAGAAAAAATCAAAGAGGCCACATTCATGAACATCCATCGGTCTCAATCCTATGAGTACACCATCAATTGAATTGCCGAAAGTTTGAAAACCGATTGTTCGATGTATCTTGAAGAAATCTACAGACCTCAGATAAGTGCTGATTTTTATCTAGTTTTCGTTGTCTGTCTAATTGACAATTATGAATGTTGAAAACTTTTCTGAAATTACCAGGTTTTGTGAAAGCTTATTTCTCCTTGAAAACCACAGAAGAAGTCTGTTGAAGATGCAGTTCAGTTTCGTTAAATCTGTCTGAAGCTGACAATGTGATATTATAAAGGGATAAAAATACTCTTATACATGAATTTTACCATATCGCTGCTGTAGAATTAGACTAGCGAGGAGGAGGGGTAGTTGATTGTTCAGTGGATTTTCTCAATTCGAGAAAAATAACGATTGGTCTTCAACAAATCGCGTTGATTATAATCTGATGTTCAGTGAAACGTGCCAAGGCGGTTCTAAAAGCTATACAAGTAGTAAAACAAGTTTTCTAATTGTGAAATACAAAGCTGACCTATACGTCCTTTTCATGAACTGGTATCAAAAAGAGAATACAATAATATATCTAACAAGACCATTTTTCAAACCAAACTGACACTCAAAAATGAAACTGACTCTCCTGTATCCTTATTCTTAAATGTTCGTAAATGAGGGCGAATGGTTGAAACTATCGAACCAGCATGAATATAATACTAGAAATTCACAAGTGATGATGTTCCCTAAACAGAGAACATTCAAATTCGAATGCTTTCCCTTATGTCGAGATACTAAGATTTTCAACCATTTGCCTTCATCTCTGAAGTCTTTGAATTCAAGAAGGTTTAAGAACGAGTTCAAAAAACTTTTTTTTGAGAAATGGTTTCTATTCAGATGATAAATACTTCGTTGACTCCTTGTCAATTTAATTGTCTCCATTTTCTCTTTATCATACTTAATGACTTGTTCTTTACGCAATGTAATGTTCTGAAGGATCTAATAAAATTATCATTATGTCTATTTAATTTTCATCCATCCACAGAAACGGTGAATTTTTTAAATACAAAAAATTTTCAATGATGATATACAGGCCTACAAAAAAAAATTTTGGTGCCTAGAATTTTTGAGCTGATATTAACTATATTTTTATTGCTAAATCTATTTATGATAGCAGTTTTTCTGTATCTGCTCTAGATTTTTAGATAAATTTACTTATCTATCAATGCTTTTTTTTATATAATACTTTCAAGTATGAGTGTTGTAAAATTTATAGAAGTGATAGATTCTTGTATATTTTCCTAATTGTCAGTCTTCATTTGTAACAAATTGAATTTAAAATAATAATACTCATTATAATTATTATTTTAATTCATTTATTACAAATAGAAGACTAACAATATTAGATATATAACTGATTGGTTGACAAACTGTTAACAGGTGGGATTTAATCCTATTTAGTGTCATCCAGTTAGTTCCATAGAAATCCGATATATGGAGCTGTCCAGTCTGACGTGAACTTCAACTGCAGTTGAGAGTTGAGGTTAGTTTGTGAATTCCGCGGTGCAGATAGACAGAACTTAGCGTCATATGAAATTTCTCTTTAGTAACGAGTTGTTGAAAAGTAAATCTAAAAAGTAGATTGTTAATGTGAATTGATGTATTTGTGTTGTTGAATAGAAATGAGTTCAAGTAGAAGAAGTTGTGTACATCATCCTTATATTTTTGCTACATATGCGGAAAATACACGTTCTTGGAAAACAGAAAAACTATTAGTGACTTTGTAAAGAGGGAATATCTTGGATATTTTGGTGTTAAGCTTGGTGATCAGGATGAAACCTGGGCACCACATATTGTCTGTAACACTTGTACAGAGCATTTACGACAGTGGACTACCGGGAAAAGGAAAAGTTTGAAATTCGAGTACCAATGGTTTGGAGAGAACCAAACAATCACTTCGATGACTGTTATTTCTGCCTAGTAAATATTACTGGAATCAATCGAAATAACTGTAACAAGTGGACTTATGCAGATTTAGTCTCTGCAAGACGCCCTATCCCTCACTCAGAAGAAGTGTCAATTCCAACTTTTCAGCAGCTACCAGAACTCTGTGAGAACACATGTCTCTCTGATCAGAATTCTGACACTAATGAAGGTGACAGTGATTTTGAAACGATGTCATCAATCCCCCAATGTTTCAACCAAGATGAGTTAAATGACCTCACTAGAGATCTCAACCTGTCGAAAGAAACTTCTGAATTACTAGCTTCCAGGAAAAAATTTACTTAAACCAGGAACGAAAATTATATTTTATCGCACAAGGAGAAAGATCTGTTACCTTTTTTCTCTGAAGAACAAAGTCTTGTATTTTGCCATGCTATTAGAGAATTCTTGGTAAAAATGGGTCTTCCTGAATATTTTCCGGATGATTGGCGCCTATTTATTGACAGCTCAAAGCGAAGTTTGGAATGTGTTCTTCTATCAAGTGCCCACTCAACGAAAATGAAAGAGCAATATGACAACATAGCTTTGGTTTTGGAAAAAATAAAGTATCATGAACACCAATGAGTGATTTGTGTAGATTTAAAAATGGTAAACTTTCTCCTTGGACAGCAAAGTGGCCATACCAAGTATCCTTGTTTCTTGTGCCTTTGGGATAGCAGAGACAAAACGCAATACTGGGTTAGAAAAAATAATAAAAATTCCTTCATTAATTTGTTTTCATTGAACCATGGTTTTTCTTTTAAAATAGTGTAATGTATAATTCACAAAAATGTTGATATCTTAAAAATTCGAGCTGTTAGGCAAAACTAATAGCATATTTAAATTCAGGGCATCAAATTCATATGAAATCACCTCTAAAATCTTCGGCAGCAAAACCACTGTTGACCAGAGTAATGATTTCAAAAAAAGAAAAGCTGTGGCATCGTGGAATTATTTTCAGCTTGTAAATTTTCTCAAACGGGTTTATGTCAAAAATAGAAATAATCGATTTTTTCAGTCTTTGGTTGCTTAGGCATTTTGCAATTTCCGATATAAATTTTTTCAGATGATCTAGAGGCACCTTTGAAGAAATTGTATCTGGAAATGCCAGATGAAGTTGAAAACACCAAATTTATATTATCGTTTTCTGTCTTCAGTTCCATTTAACATACCAGTAAACTCAAAATGAAGGAATGCCGGTTTTACTAGGGTATTTCCCAGAGTTGCATCATACCAATGTAACAATCTATTTCAATAACAGATAGTAATTTTAATTGGAGTTCTGAAACCAGGCAAACATCTCATCTATTCGTCTAAAGTTCTCATAAAGGCATATTATAGGAATTAACTCTCAGAATTCCACGCAGTATACGTAGACATTCAACGAAAAGCTGTTGGCGAACGATCTGACTTAATCACTCAAATAGTTTCTGAACTATAATGGATTTTCAACCGAACTAGACCTAAATGATTCAAATCTTGACGAACGTTAAGATGCCATCCATTTCTGTTGAATGTCCCGCTTATAATCGATCCCAACTATATACTACAATAATAGACGGATATTATTCCGTCTTCCTATCTGGTTTCTCATAATGGTTTGTGGTAATCTGTATCAATAACATAGAATGTGTTTATACGATATTTTCTGACAAAAAAGTATCAATTAGTTGAATGGGATAGACTTTTAGTAGTTCTTTCTCCAGCATACAATAAAGAGGGGATTATAGCACAAGATTAATCTCCGGATCATTTAATATTGTCTTCTTCATTTGGCGGCCTTTCCCTTTCAGCAAGTTGCAAAGGCGCGGCTGTCTGACTAATATTTCTATTTAGAAATTCATGACAATAGCTTTCGTTAACTGAGGACTTTTGTGCTCCCAAGCACAGTACTCAGGAGCACTATATCCAGTGCTTAGTGTTTGCTTGTCGGAGTACTCCTGTGAAAGACTTAGGGCCGTATTCATAGTCCGCACTTGAGTTGAGTAGTGAGATATACTCGAGTAAGGATTACTCAGCCTTCAATCTCGGCGTTCATGTCATATCAGAGAACACACTCAGAAAAATCTGAGTCGAGTGAAGCAGTATATTTGGCAACGTAGCATTTTCTCAAGGCATGTTTTAAAATATCATTGAAAAACATAACTGGAAGTATAATTTCGTAGAGAAATATGAAGATTTTGTGGTTTCATGCAATATTCTCTTATTCTTCTCTGGGGCAAAACTCAAATTTGAATGAAATGTTTGATCGTGATTAAATTGAAATAATAATGGAGTAGGTGTGTACAAGTTAAACTGAAAAAGTACTTTCAGCGCAATGTGTGAGTGAAGTTGGCAGTTTATTGGAAAATGAGAATACAGATGGAGTCAGCTTGGGCCGAAAAAGAGTAGTTAATAATAACCGCTATTTACAATAGCCTTGGTTCCACCGCGAGAACCGCTAAGCAACTGAAGAAATGCTGGGGGAATCTGAAGCAAAGATTTGTCCCACATACTTGTTTTATCTGTATGTGGTTTTCAATTTCTTGGCTTCAGACTTTGACTGAGAAAGCAGGAAAATTACTACCGAACAAAACTGTCACCTCAAATGGCTGAGATTCTCTCTGCTTTCTCTGACTCTTCGAGTGTCAATCTCCCGATTTTCGCTTTTTCAAAAACATGAGATGTCAGATAGTAACATATACAGGGTGTCTCAAGTTCGATTGCCTATTAGCGGTTCTGGAGAACTAGACATATTTGAAATCTGAAAATTGGGATTATGATATTGTTCGAAGTTCTCTACAGAGCTAAAATAATTTCGAAGCCCAAAACTTCCGGTTATACAGGTTATACAGGAGTGAAAATAAATTAGACGAAAAATTTTTTCAAGTTTTTCATTCATGGTATGATCGAGTATTCAATAGTGAATACATTCCTGTCAAAAATATTGTATTTAATCGAATAGTTTTCAAAATATCAAAAAAAAACAAACTGGCAAAAAGTCAAATATGTTCAGTCAGTAATATGTTCATTATTCTTATTTTAAATATCCTGAGCGTAAACCGTTTTTACAACATCGAAGGGGAAGGATGTGATAAGGCCATGCATTTTGGATTTCAAAAATATCATCACAGGGTGTTTCAAATTTTGTGTTGAAAATTGTGATTTTAAATTGGCGATAACTTCTGTTTTTCAAATTAGAACCCTATTTTTTTATAATTGTGTATGATTCTGCGGTCAAAAATAATGATAGTTTTCTCACATGATTATGCTCCTAAATTCAATAATTTCTGAGTTATTCACAAGTGTCTGACAGGTTTTATAGTTATTCGTTATGAAATTTTTTGATTTCACAAACTAAATCGTTGCTATTCTAATAATGAGATTTTGGATTTATTTCTTATATTGTATTTTTTCAATTGTATACGCCATACACATTCAAATGCACATAATGATATTGTTTATTTCAAATCCATGGTGGAGCCCCATCCAATTGACAATATGCGGTAGTCGGCATACTCAACGGTAGTTCGCCCAAACACTCAGAAACAAAATTTCTCAGAATTTTCAAAAATTTTTCTGTATTCAAATTTTCTTCATAAATGTAGTATCGCACTTTATTGTTCATCAAAAGAGCAAACACATTAAAACTAAATTTGTTCTGGGGGTTTCTTCGTCTTTTTCTATGAGGATTTTCACTTTTCCAAATGTGGCAATTCTTTCTATTAAATAGTCCTTCATTATTGAATTTTGCTTCGTCTGTTCAAATGATCTTTTTCAAAAATTTTCATCATTTTCAAGTTTCTCTTATATTCCTCTACAAAAATGTAACCTTTTTTATGTAGTCACCTGGTTCTAATGCATGCAACTTTCTCATATTAGTAGTCATGCGTGTTGTGTTTTTCAAAATTCGGTGCACTGAATTTCTGACTAAATCGATTTCATGAGCTGCACTTCGAATAGCATTTTCATTCGCTTCGAAATAAGTCAAAACACTAATTTCATTTTCCTCATCATCAACTACCCTTCTTTTGTATTCTTTAGGGGGTCTCTTACACATCCAAAACTTTGAAAGTTTGAAACATATTTTCTAAAGATCTTTTCCGTCATGGAAGGTAAATGGGGATACTTCTCTTTGAAGGCCCGTCAGGTTCTACTAATAATTCTGTCACATTCACCATGTATATAAAATAGATTCAGAATTTCGTAATTAGAGTAACAGTTCATTTTGTTAAATCGAGAAATGAAGATAACGAATAACAATAACACCTGACACTTGTGAATTATTAACAGATCATTTATCTTCTATGGGTACATGTGTTCCCATGGTTTCTAAAGAATATTCATTGAATTTTTTTAGATGCAAGCAATTTGACTCTACGTAAACCATAAATCCAGAAAATCTCAAATAACTCAGAAATTATTGAATTCAGGAGCATAATCATATGAGAAAACTATCATTATTTTTGACCGCAGAATCCAACACAATTATAAAAATAGGGTTCTAATTTGAAAAACAGAAGTTATGGCCAAATTAAGATCACAATTTTCAACACAAAATTTGAAACACCCTGTGATGATATTTCTGAAATCCAAAAAGATGCATCATGACCATATTACATCCTTCCTCTTCGATGTTATAAAAACGGTTTACGCTCAGGATATTTAAAATAAGAATAATGAATAAATTACTGACTGAACATATTTGACTTTTTCCAGTTTTTTTAGATATTTTGAAAACTATTCGATTTAAAACAATTGTTTTAACAGAAATGTATTCACTATTGAATACTTGATCATACCAGGAATGGAAAACTCGAAAAATTTTTTCTTCCTGATGACGAGATATTGTTGATGATGGAGCTCGTGTTGAATGATTGTTTGGGCTATTACCATCATCTATTGTGGGTGTAATGATTTCCGACGTTTCGATAGACATCTTCTATCTTTATCAAGGAGAAAAGTAAGAAACCTTTTGAAAATTATCAATTTTCAAAAAGTCAATATTGACAGAAGTCATGAAAGAAAATGAACGATGTTATATGCTCATCTGTGATATGATGATCTTAGCAATAAAGTATTGCAGAAAAGCTTGGTTTAGAAAAAGAGTACCATCTTTTTTTCCTATCACAAGTGAGCCTCAATTCCCTGAAGCATAGTATTTATAGTTGATAGGGCTCTTATCTCAGACTACACTACTATATATATATATATATGACATTTCAATGAATTGGGTATCTAGGTTCTTGTAAAAATGTAAATATTTATTTGTATAAACGTTTCAAAACTTAAATCGCCTTCTTCAGTATACATCTACAATCAAATATAAGTAAATACACAAGAATAAAATTATTTTATAATATCTCACTGTTTCTCTTCTTTTATGTTGTTGTGGTTGTTAGCTGGTCAGTATTGTCCTGTCATTTATGTCAATGTCATGTCAGTTGTCAGAGGAATATTAGTTGTCCTGTCTTCTTCTTCCTTTTGGTGGTTTTCTCAGTATAGGATTATATATTTGACTGAGATTTTTAATATCTTGTTTGTCATTAATTATGTTTCATTATTCACCTGTATGTGGATCATTTCTAATATTTCTCTTCGTCTTTGTTAGGGTTCTACACCTAAAATTTTGTGTCACCGTAATTGAATTCATGTCCCTTTTTTCTTATGTTTGTTTAGAGCCGTGGTTGCATTTTTGTATACTTATGTGCGTTGAGTCTGTCCTTCAGTCTTTGTGACGTCTGTCCTATGTATTCCTTCTCACACCATTGCATGGTACACTATATATCACCCTGCAATGGTGAGAAGGAATACATAGGACAGACGTCACAAAGACTGAAAGGACAGACTCAACGCACATAAGTATACAAAAAATGCAACCACGGCGCAAAATAAACATAAGAAAACAAAGGGACATGAATTCAATTACGATGACACAAAAATTTTAGTGTAGAACCCAACAAAGACGAAGAGAAATATTAGAAATGATCCACATACAGGTGAATAATGAAAACATAATTAATGACAAACAAGATATTAAAAATCTCAGTCAAATATATAATCCTATACTGAGAAAACCACCAAAAGGAAGAAGAAGACAGGACAACTAATATTCCTCTGACAACTGACATGACATTGACATAAATGACAGGACAATACTGACCAGCTAACAACCACAACAACATAAAGAAGAGAAACAGTGAGATATTATAAAATAATTTTTTATTCTTGTGTATTTACTTATATTTGATTGTAGATGTATACTGAAGAAGGCGATTTAAACGAAACGTTTATACAAATAAATATTTACATTTTTTCAAGAACCTAGATACCCAATTCATTGAAATGTCATATATCATATACTAGGTAACAAATCAAAACTCAAGATATATATATATATATATATATCTGTTTACAAGATGACCAATACTGTCAATTATTTCCGGACAAAACCTTTTCCTCTAAATATTCCATCACCAATTGAGCGACAGCAGATGATATAGGACTACCCTTCGCAACTCCATCTATCTGTTGATAAAAATCTTCCCCATATTTGAAATAACACTTTCCTATCGTTAGTTGGACTGTTTCAATGGATTCGCTTTTAGGAATGGACGTTCTATTAAACCGCATTTTCATGCAAATTTTGTAGCACCAGAACGATTGGTATATTTGTGTACAACGGAACAACATCTAAGGAAAACAATTTATAATTATGAGGGGTGTTTTGCTTCTGTTGCATCTGTTGCAATTTGTCTAATTCCTTTTTGAATTCGAAGGTGTTCTTCGTATAATAGCGATTCTAGTTAGTGATGTTAAACAGTTTTCCTGATACATATTTTGACAATTCACAAAACGGCGACGTGAGTTCAATACTATAGGCCTCATTGTTATGTTATTTTGTGTATTTTGGGAAGACCGTAAATTTTAGCAGGTATGCTATTATGAATAGACAATAATTTTGATGTCTAGGGTGATATGTAGCCTGCATTCTCCCATTTTAAAAAAATCGAATTATTATATTTTCCAAATGTGTACGATAAATCTTTTCCAATTACTTCATACTTTCTGGTGTCAGTATACTTACTGTTTCATTGTTATATTATAGTTGCATTATCTTTATCTGCTTTAGTGACTTCAATTTGTGGGATTCCCTTAAGAAACTCCTTTGTTTTGTAGAAATCTGAAATGAACATCTTTTGTTCCGTATTCAGCTTTGAATTTTTAATTTGTTACAATGTTGATGTGCACTCGTTAATATTGTTCTGATAGTTTTCCTGAGAGAGTTTAGTTATGTTGCTTTCGATGTTTGCGATTATTTGATTCATTGGCACTTATATTGTTAGTATTTTCAGCAAACTTTGAATCGAGATTTATAATGTTTTGAATGTCAAGTGATATTGTGGTGTTAGAAATATTTTTCGTGTTTTGTACCGTATTCTGTTGGACAGGGTATTAATTTAAGTTCAGTATGTTGAGTTTATTATAATGTCTAACTGTGTTGTATATTTGTATCCATTAATGTATCTTGTTATGTGTTAAATGAAAAACATTCCTCTTCAGATATGTATGTCACGAATGTGTTCAGAATTTGCTTCAATGATCTCTGCAGACTGTTGATAGTATTCGTTGTGTTTATATGTCAATGTTGACTTATTAATTATTAATATTCATCTGAGTGAAGTTAAGTGCCAATACGAATGGAGATAATCTGCTACCATTGCCGATGACGTGAAGATTCATCTACAAACATAAAAATAAAGTGTTATCATTTATCGAGGAAGTTTTCTTTCTAACAAAACTCTCTATTTCCTAGTAAAACAATCATATACGTATTCTGATTCTACAGCATATTCATATAAAATTGCAGCTTGTGTATAGCCCGATTCTCACCAATTTAAATTCCAAATTCGTTTTTTTTCCTATGCAACATTATACAAGAGCAAGAATCATAACCATTCGGTGCAACATTATTTTGAATTTACATAATTTAAATGAATATTCACGAATTTATTCTGAATTTGCTAGTGAGTTCTTTGGGGTTTCATGGTCGTATATTCTGCTGACTGCTACAATAATTCGAACGTAAAGCTTACAGAGCATGTCGGGTAATTTCACATGTTCACGTCGGTATGCGCTCGGGTTAAACTAGGATTTTTTAATCGTAACTGGGTTTTCATTTTAGTTTACAGGATCAGAGAGTTAATTCTTTTTCTTTCCAGTCAAGTTCCATGCTTTTTCGACATTCATTCCGCATGCTTGTATTTCACTCATATGTTTTGTAATTCCGAATATCGAAACGTATGTATCAAACGGTTAAGTTGGATACCTCGATGTGATGTACCAATAATAAGCAACTGAGTTGATGTTTTGAAATTTCAAGATAGATTGAGTGTCCGAATTCCTAATTTATTAACAATAATAAGAACAATCAGAATCGTAATTGTATAGAAAGTTTTTGTTCCAAAAGAAATCCCAAAGGGAAGCATTCCTGAGGTGCTCAACCCCGTGACTCTTGTAGAGTACAGAATGTATATTTGAACATACAGTCTATATGGTAGTAGTCTTTGATTATATATTATTATAAGTAATAAGAATTTTGGGTAAGAGTAAAACGACTAATTTATGTGGGTGATGTTAAATGAAACTTCATTCTATGCCTAGCTTTGAGTATTCATTAAGCTCTTCTTCAAGGCTTTGAACGCGAGGTTTGCTTTTTGGCGCTCTTGTTCACCTGAACAGAGTGCTTATCAATTGCCCAAATGTCTGTGACTTTCGAATTTTTGGGCAAAAGTGGTATCAATCGTTTTGTTTGGACCTACTGATGAATAATCCGTGGTCAAAATCGATTCTGTCCGTCCGTCCGTTCCGTGAACACGATAACTCTCGAACGGATGAAGTTAGAGAGTTTGAAACTTTCAGAATAGGTTTGAGGTATAAATATCTCGGCTAAGTTCGTTATTCGGTCAAATCGGCCGAATAGGTTCAGAGTAACAAAAAAATTTTTTTCAAATGACACTGTTCAAATAAAAATTTTTTATGGTGCAGTTTTATCAGACGTATACAAAAATACCACTCTCGACTTCGACAAGCTAATAGTTCTGGAGATATGATTTTTTCAAAATTTAAATAATTGTAAGTGGTTTACAAGAGCGCCTAAGCCAACTGACCTCACGTCAGTGCTTTTCTAAATTTTTATATTTCGATAACGGACAATCCGAGTGTTGCAATCTGCGAACTATCTATCCCAAAGCTTGACATTTTCGAGTTTATACGTAGTCCGAACGTTTTGACACACGAGCGGTAGTTGTGTCCACAGTAACTATAAAGATTCATCTCGCCCAAGAAATGAGAATAAATCGTGAACATTTTCTTGCGATTATTTTTACAAATTTCGACTTGGATTAACACAACAACAGTGCATCATGAAATTAATCCAATTTTTGTTGATGACGCTTCATCATGGACCAGTGTTTATCGACGGTATGGTGAGTTCAACCGAGGTCGTAGCTCACTCCGAGACGAATTTCGTGAAGGTCATCCAAATTGTTAGTTATTCCGAAAACTAATTATGCTGTGCGCCAACTGATATTGCAAGATCGTCATGTGAGATTGAGACAACCTAAGGCATTAGTGGGACCAGCATACATTCAATATTGCATGCAAATTTGACACACAATTTGTCAATCGCTCAAAAAGATTGGTCGAAAGAAATGCTTCAAAAATACGATCGCGATGCTTTGAAGCACGTATATCAATCACATCGTGACAAGTGATGAATCGTGGATTTACGCGTATGATCCCGGAA
Organism: Micraspis discolor; assembly: GCA_030674115.1. Taxonomy (NCBI): domain Eukaryota; kingdom Metazoa; phylum Arthropoda; class Insecta; order Coleoptera; family Coccinellidae; genus Micraspis; species Micraspis discolor. The sequence continues at coordinate 28,801 of JARTUT010001890.1, forward strand.
GTAAACAGCAGTCAACTATATAAGCCAACCCAAGTAGCATTTTTTGTTTTATAATAGTGCCAATACACTCTTCGTCACTGCCATATAAAATTCCTTTATTGGCCTTGATTGATATAATTTATAACTTCTCTATAAGTGTCGACAAAGACTTATGGTTTTCCGATAACCATCTGAACACTTTTATAATCCTATCTATACGACTGTTTCTGGATGAAAACACGCATGCGCTACTTTGTCGTATTGTTTCACTCTAATTCAACGATAAGTATTATTTATCTTTATTTACCTATTGGTTTATTGGTTAGTTGAATTCGAAACAACCCAAGTAACATTAAATATGAAGTTGAAGATAGGTAGTTGGTTTTATTGAATGTTTACAAGTTACATTTCTTATAAGCGCGAAGAAAATCTTGAAGGTAAGTGAGCAAACACTTGCAATATTTTCTACACTGTATGAAATCGAATTTCACCTCCGAATAACACGTGCGCCCTCGATATACGAAAGTTAAAAATTTTTATTGAGAAATATTTAAATCATTTTCAATTATTTTTTTAAATGTAACAATTTTTCAATACAAGCACCAAGTTTTCAATAGTAGTATCTTAAAATTAACAAAAATTCATTTTCAATCCAAATTCAACTTTTTTTCTTTGTTCTAAATTTTTACAAAGCTGAAAAAACACGACATTTTCAATAACAATATGGCCGTGTCGGATATTTTCGTCATGCTCAACACTGGGACTCATATAAATTATTTCACATCCCTAATGTAAATACACTACCTTTTTGTTCTATAATAATTTTTGACATATTCATAATCACCAATTTAAGTGATAAAATTACTGAATAAGAAAAAGTAGGAGCTTCATGAATTTTAAGTGATTTACACCACCACAATTACTTGTATTATAACTGATGGTGACTCAAAACACCTTGGAATAACCAGTAGTTTTCACTCATGCGAATTAATTCGGATGCCTCAGAACTACTGGTCATTTGAATGAAAACATAACCTAATATTCTTGACGCAAGTTCTCACTCAAGATATTGTGTACTATTTTCAATAATTGTGTTTAGGTGTGGACATCTCTTTCAAAATAGTTCAAACCGAAGAACCAGAAAGAGATATTCCTTCTCTCACAATTGTTCCTGAAGCTTGGGAACAAAACAGCATCCTTTATTGGCCCAAATCAAGGAATGCAGCGAGTGCAGTACGAAATCGTTTTCAAAGCCCGATAAAGACTGGAAACAGTATCCTTGTATTATGAAGAGAGACAAATATTTGTTATAGAAGGCTGCAGACGAAGAACAGCTAGGAAAATATTTTTTATGTTTTTCATTTTTTTAATTGAGAAAAGTTCTCTTTTTGAAACAATAACTGTTTTTAATATTGGCCATTTACTCCTCTTGTTCTCCATCTTGACAATAAATAATTTCCATAAGGACCTAAAATTTCTTTCCCGATTGTTGAGTGTAAGTTTAATAATTTTTATAGTTTATTCTGCAAACTATGAAAATGCAGTGATGTCAAAAACTTTCGATTTTTAAATACACCTTTTATTACTTATTCTCATCTTGATTTATAAAGGTACTCAGTTGTTGGACATACATGATTTTTATGTATATAAAAGACTTGAAAAACACTGAATACTATCGGTTACAATACGAAGTTGCAAACAATTCTATAGAACGCCCTATAATACCTGTTATATCACCTTGCTCCTAATGATTCATAGGCGGGTTCCTGTCACTTTTATAAACCCATATTATGAACCTTATGGTACTATAACCTGAAGTTTTTATGAACAGTTGAAAATCTATAGTTTATAGAAACTTTGGAGAATCAATAATTTTTGCAACTCCTATATGAACTAAAACACCTCAGGTATTTAGCACCCCTATTATGAATTTATGAATCATTAATAACACCAATTTCGAATTTATGAATATTCCGGTTACCAAAAATGTTACTTGGGAAATCTAACAAAATATGCTCGCGCACGAAGCAATTCCAAACAAATGGAGATGGATCACCCTTCACGCTCAAACAACTGCATTCTTGAGCATTCAAAACATCGATTTGATGAGACATTCGCCGTATAGTTCTGACTTGACACCGAATGTTTTTTCTATTCCCGTAAGTAAAATATAAAATGAGAAGTCAAGGTTTTCGACACCTGAAGAAGCGGTTGATGCGTTCAGAATGCTTGTTTGGAGATACGTCAATCAGAGTGGCAAAAGTGATTCGACATTTGGTTCAAACGCATGCAAAAGTGTCTAGATCTCAATGAGGAATGTTTTGAAAAGCAATAACGCGATTCTCGATGATTAATATTTGTTTTTTTCCTCTAATCCCGTAATATAAAAGGCAACCCAAATAATTAGAACAGCTGAAAACATTTAGTCCTCAAATAAATATTCATTCGGAGAAACACGTCTAACTTACAATATAAACAACTATAAAATAGTGACAAAAATGATCCCAAGCTTCAATAGGAAAAAATTTTGAGAGTATGTAAAGTCAGATAGGTTTGCGCTCTTGTTGAGCTACTTGAGAGTGAATATTCAAACTCTAACTCTGTTCAGGCGAACAAGAGCCTTTTCTCGTAGTCTGAAACAATCTGATACAAATACAAACGTAAACCTATATCTCAAATCGAAAATTACTTTTCATTGTTTTCCATAAGTTTTATTCGAAGCTTAAATAATAATATCTTTAGGTGAAAAGAAGCTACGATAATGAAATTTGAGATTATGTGAGATATCAAGGACGTCCATATGTGCGCAAATTTTTGTTTGAATATGCCTGATATCTTATGAGGTTTAATGAATTGAACAATTTTTCTCTTGTAATTTTTTTAAAATTTTCTAGCATGTCGATTTCTGTGAAATCTGGCAACTAGCAACCTAATTCGAATATCTTTCAAGGTACAACTTGATCCGATGGATCTTCTAGGCTTATAAAGGAAACTAAATTTCGGATAACTCCTGAAGCATTCTACGGATTTGGTTTAATAATGAACTTCTCAAGGGTAATACCACTAGAGGTGAGAATTTTTTGAGAACACTCTTTTTTGGGAATTATGGGTTTAAATTTCACGAAACAAAGTTATCCTTAAAATACCACGAGCCGAAGGCGAGTGGTATTTCGGGATCACTTTGTTGAGTTGTTTTGGATACAAGTAGCTTATATAACCTCACGGAGCAAATATCTTCTTCAATATTGGGAGTCAGCCATTTCGTTTCCGCACAATTTTGGGCACCACCTTGTCTTGTTTCGGAAAATATCGGATTGTAGGCAATTCGGCCCGTGGGATGACCATGGTTTTCAATTTCGAATTGGAAATGCGAAATTAGGCATGATGAATCCTCTCCTTCGCGCCAAGCAAGCTCCAATGCAGCAATAAAATAAAATTTTCTGTTCAAACCGTCTGGATTATCTTCTTTACATAAGTTGACCATCTTTTTGTGTTGCTCCAAAGACAGCGCCTTGGCACTAACTTTTCTTTTCTCTGGGTCCACTTGCAAAATACGCCTCTTGGCATTTCGTGCATCCCGCGCCGTTTTAAAAGCCACGTCTGTAAATAGATCGAACCTAACGCCCCATTCGGAATAGAATTTTTCCTGCAGCTGTTTGGCAGTATTATTCCACAAGGTTTTTACGACACTTTCCTTGTAGTCTGATCCATCTCTTTTCTTCATATTAAAAGCCTAGTCTAGCATAATATTATTGAGCTCTGACAAACTTGTTATTTCATTTACAAGGTATTCCCGGGCAGCACAGAATTCTTTAAATTGTTTCCTAATGTAGAATCTTGACATCACTGTGTTAAGCGGAACACTTTTCTTCACACCTTCCTCAATTGAAGTAATATTACAATTCCAAAAAAGTTTCATTTTTATCTACTTTATGTTAAAATACGAAAATAAACTGACAGAACTGCCAAATGTGCTGTTGAAGTTATCGCTAACAACTGCTTGTTTATCGTAACCATGACGACCGCTACTTCCACCAACGGCCAAAGCTATCCGGACGTATTAATATTCCTATGCAAATTAGGCATTTGATAAAAACAAATTTCTAAAAGTGAAAAGACTGTGAGGTTGAGTGTTTTCAGATACAGTTTGTTTCTATTGGTCCGTTTTCAAAAATTGAGCGATTTCATTGGACGATGTAGTATAGTGTTGAATGATCTGAGATATTTATTTCTCCGACCTACTCTGAAAATTTTAGCTCTCTATCTCATTGCGTTCGGGCGTAATCGTGTCCACGACGGACGGACGAACAGAATCATTTTTTTTCACATTATTCTCAGTGAGTTCATACGAAACGATTGTGGTATCAATCAAATTTTACCCAAATATTCGAAAAATACAGACATTTGGGCAAATCTATAAGCACTCTGTTCAGGTGAACAAGAGCGCGAAGTTGAAGTCAAAAACTAAGAATTTAAAAAAATTTAATTTATAGCATATTTGTCCTTTAAGTTGTTTATATTGTAGATTAGACGTGTTTCTACGAATAAATTCAAATTGGAGAACGAAATATTTGCAGCTGTGCTAATTAACTTTTATGTAGGACCTCATATTTAAAGACCTGAAGAAGAGCTGAATGAATTTTTTGCAAGCTAGGCACAGATTAAAGAGAGTCATTCAACATAACCTACATAAAGTCGTTATAATCTTACTCAAAATACTATGAATCCAACACGTTATGATATTCCTATCTGCGAAAGTTGATATTCAAATTGTTCCATTCATTTTGATGATAATTAGGTATGCTCTTGAAAATTGTTTTTTTTTTATAATTCCGTTATGTCCATATGCAGGCTATGTTCTTTTTTTTTCAATTTTTACTCTACTCTGCAGATCTTAAGTAAATGATGCAACCGTCAGCTAATTCTTGGTTATTATATTTCTAGATTGGAAAAAAAAATTCAATTATTTCTCAGAGTACAAAAATTTGGTTTTAAATACTGACCGGCGACTGGCAGTTGAGCTTTAGTTTTACTAAATTTCTTCTCATTTCCTATGTTCCAATAGAAAATGAATTGACTATCCCGCAAGCCATTAAACCTGTTTCAGTATATCCAAAACAAACTCGCTGACTTACAGACCGGCCTTAAAAATGTTGAAAGGACTTTCGCAATAAATTTAAAGCACCGTTCACAACTCATCGACAGTTTCCGCCAAGCAGTCTCTATCAATAATTTACTCATTCGAATTCACTCAGCATTAGCCTGCAAGACGTAATTCAACTGACATAACTTCTATGCAAATGTCGGCTAATTTGTTACCGAAGACTTAGGAATTCGATGCTCAACTTACTAGTGTTGTCTAGTTGAAATGGAGCAAGTTACAACACTTTGAGTAGGTATACTATCATATACAAACAATACATTATCGGAAAGTTTCCCAATTGCCAAGATGAATCTCTTTCCGTACGAAACTGATGTTGCTTTCGTATTTTAATACTATCCCCTTTTCTCCCCTCACATTCAGTATACCTGTGCACATTTTTTCTTCATAATGATAAATAATGTTTTTAAGAGAACAGAGCCAAAATAAAATATTTCATTATTGAGGGCAGTTCAATGAGAAAAACGCTTTGAGTGAAATCACTAAAAGAGGAAGACTATCCTAACAAATGCCACATCGAGAGGGGCTCTAATTCTCCTGAAATTAAGTATAATAACTGAAAATCATAATCTTTCCAAATTTAAACAATGAAATGCATCAAAAAATGTTCAAGTTGTGATGAATATTGTATAAAAATTATAATATATCAGGTACTTAATAGTTTTCATACTTGTATTTTTTTAGATATGGACAGAAATTCAAAAGTGCATGAATAGACGCTCCGGAGAAATTTGGCAATTTCGTCTGTTGAATGTAGAAGAACTTTGTAGTAAGCTATCCGAAGGTTCCTTATTATTCCTTCATTATTATACAGGGTGACCATTTGAAAACGAAACAGACGAGATTACAGACGAAATAAGTTTTTTCGATAGAAATGCTCAGACAAGTCGATTTCTGTTTCGAGGGGGACAACTTAAGATGTAGGTTATGGACGCATAGCGCTTCAACCCTTGCAAGACAAAAAGATGTTGGTAGTTATTTTCCAAAGAATAATTCCATATGGGTTTATAGTTGCTGATGTCTTATCTTCATTTGACTGGGTTAGGTAATATTATAGTCTTTGGATTCTTTCATCATGTTGGAAATTAATCGAATTTTATTATGGCTTGTGGAATTTCAATTCGGGAATCTCTGGAGATGAATAGTGCAGGCTATACGTTGAGGAAAAAGATGTAAATATATTTATCGAAAGATAGTATTTCAACATTTTTGAAAGTCGATGCTACCAATCTACAATACCACTCCTTCATTTACGTTAATCGAATCAGTATGTTTATTAAGAATATACCCTGTATATTTGAAGTCTGGCATTGAACAAGTCAACAATGAATGACATTAAAATTCAGTGTTTATTTTATGATAACACCACAGGCGTCCGAGCTGGATGTATGGAAAATGCTAGTTTGCATCTATCCGCATTAAAACCATTGTTCTGACATTAATCCGGTAGAACATGAGACACTCGGGAATTGTTCAAAATGACTGTTTCAGGTTTACATTTCGACAGATTCTGTTGAATTATACATACAGATGCGTACCATGAATCAGGTTTTGCGATTTGACATTATAACAATGCTAAATCGTGTTCGGTGCATCAAGTTGAGGAATTCTGTTATAAAGCGATTTATTTTCTATTCGAATAGAGGTGGCATTAAATTGACAGAATTTTCTGTTTGCCTTTTGCACTCATAGCAAAATAAAGTATGTAATGATTTTTGATATGATTATATTCATAGAATAAAAAGAAACTCGGATACTATGTGCTCATAGAGAAAACAATACAAATAACGAATTAATTAGGTTGTTCATTATCTTAATGGACAGTTTAACAATACTTTATCCTTCAAGCACTTGTCCTTGTGACCATACAAGTTTATTGATCGACCCGTGCGGTGTTTATAGTCCCCCATCGGGCGGCTACCCAGGTGGCAGATATGGGGAATGCCTCCCAGATATGGGTGGTACCGGGGAAATGAAATACCGGGGCGGACCAAAACTAGCACCGAACAGCGGCAGCTGGCTGTCTCGTGATGAAGCTTAGGCAATAGCTCAGAGAGCGAAAAGGCTATAGATTCAGCTACTAAACGACGCAGTAGCAACTACAGAACCGGCGTTTACACAGCGATGAAGAAGGTAACGGAAAACCACCTCATTACTATTTTCCTAGTAAAATCGTCATGGTAATGAACGAAGATGAAGAATCTGCTACTGATTACGGTTTTCGGAAACCGAGATCCGGCAGGGAAGGAAGATCGCAATCGTACTATAGGGCCTCCCAGGTCGTCATCAAGCGAAAACCCTACAAAATGGAAAAGTGGCTTCTTTTCCAAAGGATCGCTACATGGAATATACAGAGTATGTATGAGAGTGGTGAATCACACAACATTGTGAAAGAGATGAAGAGACTCAATATAGATGTATTGGGACTCAGCGAAACACGGTGGCCCAACTCCGGAAAATGCAGAATCCTTGACTATAATGTTTACTACTCTGGTTATAATAGCCCTCAACATAGGAATGGTGTTGGAATAATAACTGCACCACATGTTCATGCCAAAGTCAAATCCTTCATACCCTTCCCGTACAGAATGATGCTGCTCCGCCTTCATGCAACTCCAATAGATCTGAACATAATTCAACTATATGCACCAACTGCAGATAAAGATGAAGCAACTATTGAGGAATTCTATGAACAGTTGGAACAGCTGCTAAAGCTGACTAATAAACACGAAATCAAAATTATAATGGGCGACTTCAATGCAAAAGTAGGTAAGGAAAAAGTAGAAACTGCAGTCGAAGGCTATGGTCTGGGAGAGAGAAACGATCGTGGAGATCGTCTCGTTGACTTCTGCCAAGAACACAACATGATACTGAGCAACATCCTTTTCAGACTCCCTGCCCGCAGACTATACACATGGAAGTCACCAGCTGATACACCAGAAAACAACCTGAGAAATCAAATAGATTACATCGCTGTACCAATAAGATATAGAAATGCAATAAAATCAGCAAAAACGTATCCAGGTGCCGATGTTCCAACGGACCATAATCCAATGGTATGTTAGTTTGAAGTCAGGCTGAACCACATTAAGAAGAATACTACGATTGAAAGAGTTTGACATAAGGAAGCTATCTAACATCAAGATCAGGCAACAAATTCAGGAGTGTATAAGCAGCGAAATAAGCAGTATTAGCGAACACATAACCAATATAACTAGAAAATGGGACGAGATTGAACAAATAATTCAGAAGACAAGTTCAACACTACTGAAACAAGACCGAGATGGGAGAAAGGAATAGATGACGGAAGAAATCCTCGATATGATGGAAGAACGACGGAAGTATAAAAACAGAGATATAGCTAAATATCGGGAAATTCACGGAAAAATCAAAACAAAAATTAGGAATGCTAAAGAGATATGGCTGTCTGAAAAATGCACTGAAATCGAGCAATATGAGAGGAGATATAACTATCATAACATGCACAAGAAAATAAGGGAAATGACAAATAAAAGGAGGAACAACAATCTAACAACAGGCATATATGACCATAACAAAAATTTTATCTCAGAACCAACAGAGATACTAAAAATATGGGAAAAGTACATCAAACTTCTCTTTGACTCGGACCGCCCTAATGACCTCCCAATACAGCAAACCGAGATAATTGAATTGTATTTGATTTTGGTACAATAAACACGAATTTGAACTTGAACTTGAATATCCACGGGGAAATACTAAAGATCCTGTCTGAAAAAGACATCCAATTTCAGAATACTCTGACCATTCTTCTGAACAGTATTTACGATAGTGGTAAGATACCGGAAAACTGGTGACAATCAACTTTTGTGGCCATACCCAAAAAGCCAAACTCCAAACATTGCGACCAACATAGACTGATAAGCCTTATTAACCAGATCACTAAAGTCTTCACCAAAATCATATACAACAGAATCTACAATAAATGTGAAGCGGAACTAGGAATTTGGATTCCGAAACTCTCTTGGCACAAGAGAAGCGCTATTTTGCTTCCAAGTCCTGATCCAACGGTGCAGAGATGTGAATAAGGATGTCTACATATACTTTGTGGACTACACCAAAGCTTTTAATACCGTAAGGCACGACCAGCTAATTAAAACTCTCCAAAATGTTGGCATCGACTATAAGGACATCCGCATTATAACAAATTGGCAAGTCGTACACTGAGAACGTTGAAATTAGGAAAGGCGTACGACAAGAATGTATCCTGTCCCCCCTGCTTTTTAATATCTACTCGGAGCAAATCTTCAAAAGAGCCTTAGAAGAAGAGGACGGGGGCATCAAGGTGAATGGAGAGCTGATAAATAATATAAGATACGCTGACTATACGGTTGTGCTTGCGAACAGCTTGGATGAGCTGCGACATCTCATGGAAAGGGTTCAAAGATTTGTTGAGGAGAATGGATTTTGCCTGAATATAAATAAAACTAAATGGATGCTGGTCAGCAAAATCCAGCAGCCTGCCAGACAGTTGATATTGAATAATCAGCTAATCTGTCAGGTGGATTCATATGTATATCTTGGGACACTGGCCAGCTCCAGATGGGAACAAGCAAGTGAAATACGTTCTAGAATTGAAAAAGCCAGAACAACATTTGGCAGCATGAAAAATCTATTCACGAACAGTAGTATCTCCCTTCCATTAAAAATAAGACTCATCAAGTGCTATGTATTTCCTGTTCTGATATACTGTGCGGAAGCATGGACACTGACGGAGGCACTTATGAAAAGGTTGGAAGCTTTTGAGATGTGGGTATACCGACGCATTCTCAAAATATCGTACTCCGAACAAATCACCAACTTAGAGGTCTTACACAGAATGGGAAAGGAGAGGGAAATAGCACTTACTATTAAGAAAAGGAAGCTTGAATATCTCGGGCATCTAATGAGACATGAGAAATACCAACTACCTCAACTGATTGTCCAAGAAGAAGAAGAAGATTGATAGTAAACGCGGTCCTGGAAGAAGAAGACATTCATGGCTTCACAACTTGCGCCAATGGTTTGGAATGACATCAACCCAATTATTTAGAAATGTAGCTTATAAAATTAGAATTGCTTTGATGATAGCCGACGTCCGTAACGGACAGGGCACGTGAAGAAGAAGAAGATAATATGGAATACGGGGTTTTCCATCTCAGACGAACCAATTCAAATTGTTCTTAGGTATAAGTAAATGGTCGAACCATTTTGTTTTCGGGGACAAAATTTGACTTACTATATATATATTTGAGGCTGGAAAGAGAAACATATGAAGAGAGTGTGTTCAAACTTTCGAAGTTGAAAAGGGAACAGTTGTTTTTTAGTCGTACCTCATTCGAAGGATCAAGAAAACCTTCGTTCTCGTTCTAAAGGGTGATTCATTCAGAGGTTTTTTAAAAAAAAACAATAAAAACAATTCTATTTTATAATCTTCAGAATCAAATAAAATAATCATTTCTTACAATTATTTTTTCAAGATAATTTCTTTCAAATGCTGACCTCGACTACTATCTATTCGATAGTTCCAATTTTCGATGGCGCGAGTGAGTATGTCGGGTGATATTTCTCCAGTGACTCGAGTATTATTGGCTTCAATACCTCAATCGTATTCGGCCTGTCCATTCAGACTTTGGACTTCGCATAGCCCCAAAGGAAAAAATCAAGAGATGGGATGTCACATGATATAACCGGCCAATTCACTGGTGGCGTGAAATGATATGCTCGCCGAAATGCTCTCGCAGTAAAGCCTTGGTTTCATGGTGTGTATGGCAAGTGGAACTACATTTCGTCGAGACCACGGCTTTCAGTTACTGCAACAAATAGTCTGTTAGCGTGGTTTTGAAGAAATATAGACCGATTATTCAACGGGCCCATAAACCACACTAAACGGTTGTTTTTCTGGGTTTAACGGCAATTTTGAGACTCTTCGGGTTTTTCATCAGCCTAGATTCGGCCATTTTGTTTGTTAATGAACCCATTGAGCCAAAATTTGGCCTCATCAGTGAACAAAACTTTGGTAGACAAGAGTGGATCCTCTGCAAGCTTGTCAAGAACCCAACGACAAAAACTTAAACGATTCGGTAGGTCGGTCGGCTTCAGTTCTTGAACTAAATCAATTTTGTAAGCTCTCAAAGAAAGATCCTCATGCAAAATCCGCCAAGTCGTTCAATACGAAAGGCCAAGCTGTTGAGAACGGCGACGAGACGAGACTTCAGGGTCATCATGTACATTCTCTTCCATCGCCGCTATATTCTCTTCACTACGAGCTGGATGTTGTCTATTTGGTCGAGTATTATTATTCAATAACAAATATTGAGACTCGAACTCAGTGATGGTCGAGCAAATTGTGCGTTCAGTAGGCCAATTATGTGGACCAGAAGTCGCTCTAAGTGTCCGATACACATTAATCGGAGAATGTCCATTTTCGTAATAAAGCTGAATAATTTGTAGATGCTGTGCCGGGCTATGTCGTTACATAATGAAATGTCAGATACTATTGAACAAGAATACTACTTCAATTTTCACGACGCATGCGAGATCTGCAAGTGAATCCTCAACAAAAGTGTACCTCTAAATAAATCATCGTTTAGATTAAAAAAAATAGCACTGACCTTGGGCCAGTCATTTTCCTGTACTCAGGAACTATGGAACAGAGAGACACTAATACAATTGCCACGATGAAAGAACAAAGCTCTCTCTAACTAACTTCATAAAAATATTCAACAGATTTAAAGGATAACTTCAGTAATTTGAAGTAATTAATATAAAACGAGAATTATCAGAAAATGCATTTTGATTTTGTTGTCAACAATAAACACATTGAATTGAATTTAAATTTAATTTTTCATTATTGTTGGAAAGGTTTTGAATATAAATTGGTATACCTACACCATAATAAACATCCAGGTGCTGAACTGTTAGAAATAATCCTATGTTAGAATTCAACAGGTCATGACCGAAAATACATTACTCATTTCAACACTCGTAATGAAAAGGCAATATAACTGAATATACCTATGTGAAGGATGAAAATCTTTTTCTCTTTTCATTATGGAATATTAATCTGGACTTGACATCATTAACAAAGGAAACAACAAATGAAAATTTAGATTTTGTGGTTAATGTGAGGTGAAAGTTTTTCAGTAGTTAATTCAACCATGACACTTTGTGAGAATTGAAACTTTTTCGATCAGTTTCAGCATTCTTCATAGCAAATTAACCTCAAGAACTGTAGAAGTCTGAAATGTTAGTAAGAGAATCAATAATAAATGGTCTGATTTGATCAAATAATCAACTAAAAAAGTTTATATCAGCAAATTTGATCAGTATTATTAAGCGTTTTGTTTTATCTAAGTATCAATAATTCAAGAAATTTTGCAGTTTTGAAAAGCTGGGATAACACTTGTCGATAAAGTTAGCTAACGTGTGAACCCTCTGTCTTTCAAGAAGGAAGACTGAAATACCATAATTTACGAGTATCATATAGCAGCTGATATCATGTCAGAGCTCCTCGCACTGTTCATTATAATATGTCAAGTTTCACTGAAAATAAAAAGAATTGTACTCGAAATTATGCCTACAATAAATTTTATATTCACATAACATAACAAATTACATAACCTAGCAGATATTCATCATCATCATCAAAGTTTACAGATACATGAATTAAACAAAAAGTACTCCCTCAAACTATCGTTTTATATGAGGGACTAATGACATGAATATACAAAAAATAGAGAAAACCAAGTGAAATGGTTTTCTGCGAGTAAAATGACATAAGAAGAGTTCATTGGACTTCGAATGATTTGAGCAACAAGAACTGACTATCAGTCTAATTCAAAAGTTTTCAGGAACATCACGTATTCGAATTGAGCTCAGAGTAATAGTATATTCTCCACCATTGGAATCAAGCCGTATATTTCTGTTGCCCACAGGGTTCTAGGGTTGATGCGAGATGAAGCAGTTTCTTGAGCGGCCGCTATTTCCGTTTTGGTTCAGTCTCATCAAGATTTCTATAGGAATAATAGAAAATTTCTCTGAAGGCATATTTCAACAATATCAAAATATTTCTCATAAGTTACTTAGAGTTTATTACGAATACTGATACCTTTGAATTGAATACGTCTAGTTATCAACTTTGAGGAATTGTTTCCTCTTCACGCTAAATGCATAAATTCTATTAAATTTTTGGATAGATTCAACTGGTAGAAATTATACCATTTGTAGAAATAGAATTATACTTTTTTAAAAAGGTATTGACATCAACAAAATTAACAATGAAAATACAGAATATACATATTAAATTTGCATGGATACCAATGAACCGGTGTAGATCTCATGGTGCCAGTAATTATTCTTATGGATGTATTCAATTGTGCTTCGATTATGATTTTTGATGGTCCTTATTATATAATAAAAATGATTAGTGATTACTTATAAAATGATGCAAGAAGCATTTTATGCACTTAAAGGAATTCAAATAAGTAGTAGGAGTTCGGATCATTTTATTTCACTCAACTTCAATCTCCAGAATGGACACCACAAAGAATAATATACATAGCAATCAGTAGAAAAAAACAAATCATGTACAAAATTAAAAATAAAATACACATCTATTTATGATAAGATATACTTCATAGGATGTTCTTAAATTTCAGGAGGTGATTGCTGGTATGGAATTAAGATGGATCTATCCTATTACAAAATTTTCTGGGACCCCCTTCCGATATATCCCATATAAAGGTGGTGATAATATTAATTTATTAATTTTTTTTCTGAATTTCTAGAGAAGAAAAAAACTTGTTATTCAGCAATTTTCATGTACCGGGTATCCTAAATTTACATAGTGTGGAGATCTCAGAAACTTGATGAGGTCAGAAAAATGTGGCTGCCAATAACAAGAGCAGTCTCCTTCCGTCAATCTCATTATTTCTATGCTTTCAATTAGTTTCCACATCATTCAATAAAAAATCTATATTTATGATGTTGAGTTTTTTTTACCAGAAAAAAATTAGTATTTTGTATCTGCTCCTAAATTTGGACCTCATCTGAACATAAGTGAGTTAATCGTTTCTAAGAGGAAAAATAAGTTTTTAAACAAATCAGATCCAAGTGTAGATGCTGTGGAAGGTAAAATGAAATAACTGAACTGGACTACAGAGGGGTCTTCGCCCAATTTGAAGCCTTAGAATGATTAAAAGTTTTCGACTCATCTGAATTTGGAAAAACGCTATAGGAAAAAAGTATTCCTTTTAATCTCAAGAACCTATGAATAAAATTTCCGGAGTGGTCAAAGACTCAACCTGTATAGGTACATTTCTACTCATATGATGAATATCATCAAAAAATTAATTTTCACACGACAAAATAAGCAGGTGATCTATAAAATCCGGAAAATGTTCGATAGTTGATAGCAAAATATTTGGGAAATCAATTTTCTAGTGCATTCATATTCTGTTTTCCACCTATACGTATAACAAAGTTTGTTCAGTGAATCATTTCAATTAAAAATCTATTAAAAACAATTCCTCTATTCGAACATCAACATATTTGACCAAGCTATGTCATGTGCATGAAATAATGGGATTTGAAAACACGGACATTATTATATTTGGGTTGACTAAATCTTCATTTGAAACATTCGAAGTATTTAAATTAGCAAACGTTTTCTTCAATATAACATATGTCACTAGAAAATGATTTCAAGCGAAATCAGCCCTCTACCGTAGAATATTGTAATTATTAGAAGTTTACAGATCATCATAGATAGGCACCTTTTGAAGAAATAATATTTTATTCGCCTTTGCGAGAAGTATGGCAACATTGAACAAATCTTATTATTGGGTCATTTTAGCACAGAGTTGGATATGGAGAAAGCAGAAAATTGTACAGAATTTAATCGATTTAATTCTTTTTAACTTCAAATAGCTCAAAAATGGTACAGTTTAAGAAAAATGATAAAGAATGATCTTATCTGCTAAAATAACTAACGATTCTAGAAAGTACCTTCACTTTAAGTGATATTTGTTTTTCACACAATTTAACCAATCTGGTGTAGTAGTAGTAAAACCAGGGTAAATGGAATAACTGTCATCAAAAATCTTCTACAAGAGACTATTTTAATTTATATTATCGTTTGAACAAAGCTAGGGATAATGCAATTTTTTTATGACGTTTCAACACCCTCTATCGTTTGAAAATCGAAAAACACAAATTTGTAATATTACATCGAAAATATTCGTAATAAAAAAACAAATAACTTAAATGGAATCTACTAAACAGAATGCATGTATAATGTTTTATTTCCTGTCCATATATTCTTTTTTTTTCCATATCTTCAGTAACTGAAGAGTTATAGGAACGTTTCATTTAACGCTATTTTATAATTTTCCCTTAAATGATTATTTGGGCTATTACCATCAACTGTTGTGGATGTAATGTTTTCCGACGTTTCGATAGACATCTTCTATCTTTATCAAGGAGGAAAAGTAAAAAACCATTTGAAAATGATCAATTTTCAAAAAGTCAATATTGACAGAAGTCATGAAAGAATGTACGATGTTATATACTCATCTGTGATATGATGATCTTTTTAAGTTGGATCGAACTATCGGCCTCCAAACTTCTGGTAGATCTATAGATGGAGCACTTATGGAATCAGGTGTTATTTTCATAAATGCTGCTTCTTTGATTTTTCTTCTTGCAAGTATTTCTTCTTTGGATATTATTGATTGATCCTTTTACATAAGGAATTACGGTTTTAATGGCCTGATTTATATTTTATAAGTTTTCGAAATGTTATTTATTTCTTCATTTTGGTCTTCTTAAGTGCAATAAATATTTATTGCTCTATCAAATTAACATTTTGCTACTCCCAATTTAGTGTTCAGTTGGTGGTTTGAATCAAAATGTAGATATTGTCCTGTGTTCGTTGGCTTTTTATACACAGTGGTTCTTGGGATTCCATTTTGTTTATGTACGAGTACATCTAAGAATGGAAGTTGTCTATCTTTCTCGATTTCCATTGTTAATTTAATTGATTCCTCTTGATTGTTTAGATATTGAAGGAGTCCATTTATAGTGTCTCTTCCATGTTGCCAAATAATGAAAGTATCATCTACTTTCTTTTCCACAGTTTGGGTTTGAGTACATATTTTTCTAATGCCTTCTGTTCGAAAATTTCCATATATAAATCTGCTAAAATTGGTGATAGTTTTGAACCCATGGCCATTTCAAATTCTTGTTGATAAAAGATGTCTTCAAATTGGAAATATGTTGTTTCAATACAAATAGAAAGTATTTCCATAATTGCATTCACGCTTAGAGTAGTTCATTATTTGGCAACATGGAAGAGACACTATTCAATACCTAAACAATGAAGAGGAATCAATTAAATTCACAATGGAAACCGAGGAAGACAGACAACAAACAGACCATTCTTAGATGTCATAGATGACATATCACAGATGAGTATATAACATTTTTCTTTCAAGACTTCTGTCAATCCTGACGATCCACAGTATTCGTCAGAGTGAAGACTCCAAGAAACTCATAGAATTGTTGAAACGATCTCTGAGAGAAAGTTACACTGCAGAAAAGAAGAAAGTGAACAGAGAGTATATAAGTTCATCGGACGATAAAACAAAGGCCATATGGAGAGTAATAGGGGACGAAACTGCTGAGTCGAGAGAGAAGAGGAAAGAAGAAGGTAAATTGACCGCAGATGAACTCAATTGTTTCTTTTCTACTATAGGAGCGACAATTTCAAATCAGTGCTCAACTTCTGCTATAGAAGCAATAAATTTGATGAGAAAAACTTCTTCGAGGGTACCCAAATCCTCAGGTTCAATGTTCACCTATCCGGTTACAATCGATGAGCTGAATCAGATTATTAAAAGGTTGAAAAATAAAAAAACTGCGGATATCTACGGAATGACTGTGGTATTGATGAAAAGGGTTTACCCAAAAATCTCTAATTTTATGTGTGATATTTTTAATCAATGTCTCGAGCAGGGAGTTTTTCCTGAACCACTAAAATTTGCAAGAATAATTCCCGTTCATAAAAGTGGAAATGAAGACGAATGCACTAATTATAGGCCAATATCTATTCTGCCTACTTTTTCGAAAATATTGGAGGAAATATTGAAAGGAAGATTGTTGGGTTTTCTCGACAGGACACTGGTTCTCGATCAATGCCAGCATGGATTTAGATCTGGTAGGTCAACTATGACAGCGCTGATTGCGTTGATGGATAATGTTATCGAGGCAGTTGATAGAGGTAGATTAGTTGAGGTTTTGGCCTGCGATCTATCTAAGGCATTTGATAGTGTGGTGGGAGAGATACTTCTTAAGAAGTTGGAAATTTATGGAGTAAGAGGAAATGCGTTGGCTATTTTCAAGTCATACCTGGAGAATAGAACACAGGTGGTCTCGTGGAAGCATGCATTATCACGGGTGGGGGTTGTTAGATATGGAGTGCCACAGGGATCAATTTTAGGTCCCTTATTATTTTTGTTGTACGTAAATGACTTGCCGCTGAATGTGCCGTGCTCCCTTACCTCGATGTTTGCAGATGACACCAGCTTTGTGAATGATTCGTCCAGGAGAGCAGAACTGGAAATTGGAGGTGCCGAGACCTTGGCTTGTGCTGAAAAATGGTTTAGCGTGAATGGATTGAGACTCAATGTGGATAAGTCCCACCGTATGATGGTAGCAGGCAATGAGGCTCCGCAGTGTATCAGATTGTTGGGTGTGACTGTGGACAATCGACTTACCTGGAACGCTCACACAACATCACTATTGAAGAGGCTTTCGACTGCAATTTTCACCATACGTAGGATGAGGAGGTTGCAGGTACAGACATATCTAGGTTGACCTATTACGCCAACTTCCACCAGACTGCTACATACGGCATAATATTATGGGGTCATAGTTCCGGATTGATTGATGTACTCCTGAAAGCAAAAGGAAGCTGTCAGAGCCATTCTTGGAGTTCAAGAATCACTTCATGCAGAGAGTTGTTTCGATCATTGGGCATACTCACCGTAACATCTGTGTATATACTTAACTGTATAATGTATGTCCATGATAATAGAGCTAAATTCAGGAAAAATGATGACAATCATCACTATGATACACGGAACAGATATGAACTTAGCATTGAGTATCATCGCCTCAAAAAAACTCAGACTGGCACAAATCATTTTGGGGTTAAATTTTATAATAGACTTTCGTCAAAAATGCGGATGCTTCCACGAAATAGGTTGCTGAAGAAGATTAAGGAAACGTTAATGAAAACACTGTTTATAAGTTCGAAGAATTCTGGAACATTAAGTTCGATGAATAACTGTGCGTACATTTTACATTTACATGTTTGGACCTTTTGTATGTGTGTTTCTAATGTTTTTTGTCTTTTATGTTTATATTTTATACTGTTCTATTTTTGATCTTATTGTATTTTGACTTGCCATGTAATATACTTTGATGGTAAATAAATGATGATGATGATGATGAATATTGACTTTTTGAAAATTGATAATTTTCAAAAGATTTTTACTTTTCCTCCTTGATAAAGATAGATAAAGATAGGAACAATACATCCACAATAGATGATGGTAATAGCCCAAACAATCATTCAACATGAGCTCCATCATCAACAATATCTCGTCATCAATTATAATTTTCTCTAACAACTGACTTGGAAGGTTGCAGTGTTCACTAAATGAATTCTCCTAACACTCAAGCCACTCATTTTGTGCTATCTATTCGGGTTTCTGAGACCCTCCTACAAGGCAACGAATTTAGGAAAACCGGTACTCTCAGAGAACTAACCATTTGTGTTTTTTCAATAATTTTATTACATATTATACTGAGGTGAAATCAGTAACCCAAGTACTTTATTTACAACTTTTTCTCGAGATGATGGGTTGCTAATTTTTCTCCCATATGCTGAAACAATGTGATACCTAAGCAACCGTCACAATGAATGATCAAACCTATATCTCAAATAAAAAATAACTATTCATAGTTTTGTTCGAAGTTCAAATTCTCTTCTCCTAAAGACCAATGTCAGTGATTTTCTAACATATTACAACATACATTATTTCACCGTAAATGAACCATTTCTTTTAATTTACCCCAACTGAAACTGAATTAATATACGGATATCAATCAAAAACTTATCTATGAAAGCATAGGGAATTTAAATTTCTGAAGAACTTCTTATCATTTCTTATTTCTGATATTGTGAAAAATTCGTATTTTCAAACCAATATTTGGGCTTCTTCTATGAGTTTGAGGCCAATGGGGAGTATCAGCCTCATTTTCTACCACCGCCATTAAGTTTCAATGAGTCGAGAATCGTAAATATCGTATGTATATCAATGTGATTGATTAACGTTTACTTCAGCTTCTAAGAATGAAAGCAATCTTGCTTTTGAATAAATAAAAATTATATCTTCTGGTCAAAGAAAACTGCGGCGATGAAATTTGAGAATATTTAGGAAATCAATAACCTTCAAACAATATATATCTTATGAGGTATCAATTATCAAATTTTTATATTTTAAAAATTTTTTCAGCAAGCCGCTTTCTGTTTTGTTTTGGAAGCCCATTAGCTTCAAACTAATTCCAATTTCTTCGAAGTAATAGTTTGACCCAATGGATATTCTAGGAGTTATAGACTTAACCCAATTTCAGCTTCTCCTAACTCCTGAACCATTGGTCGTATATATTTGGAAAGTTAACCTATTATGAAAACATGAAAACTCTAGCTAATCCCTTTCGAAAGATAGATTGGCAGGATACGGCCGACCAGGAGGAAAAACTCAAATTTGGCGGTATTTTTCATCGGGAAGTCAAACGAAATCGATTGAGACAATTTTCTGCTCGATATACTAAAAATACAGAGAGTTGGTCAAAACGAAAGCACGCTGTTCTACTAAATTACGCTCGCAAAAATACCTTTGATTAGTCCTTTACGAGTAAATGTAAAATTCAGAATTTGAAGTTTCTAGTGTTACTAGAATTCCAGAATAAAACAAAAACCGAGTTTTAATCCCCATGATGATATGCGTGATACTTCAGAAAAGGAACTTTTGTTATAGAAAGTAGCCATCATAATTTCATACGAGCAATCCCCTCACGAATTTTGTAGCATAAATTAAAAAATACCCTGTTAATTATAAAATTAAACAATTTTGAGAACTAAATATTGCTTTCGTGCAACCATCCAGGAGTTTCTGGTATAATTTCTTGTAATTAAAACTAATTAGCGCCATAAATGGATTTTTGTGAATCAGGGAATGTTTATATTAGTTTCAATTACAAACCTGTTATCCAGTACATGTTGAGTTATGTTTTATGTAGTGAAATATTATATCACCATATTTAATTAATCATTAGCTATCATTGTATTGGAAATTGAATCTGGATTTTAAATAGAGTACAATTCAATATATGCAGTAATATCACGAAAGGCTACTGTTTTTAAATTATTCATCATCAGTTTCATTTATGAATTAATCGAATTTCCAATAATTGAATTCAAATATAACGTTTCAGTCAGCAGAAGATGTTATATGGAGATAATGGGAATGCACACTGGGAACGTCATGTTCGCTTCGGGAAAACATCTCTAAAACAATAAGAGAAGATTCCATTACTTCGAATAGCTATCAATATCTCCAGAACTTGACATAGAAACGAAATCACATTGGGTTATAATTTGTGCCACATGATGTTCAAGATTATAAATGACTCACTTACATATAGAAACTGACATAGAAACTATATCAATTTGGTTATGATTAGTGCCTCGTTATACTCAAGTTTAATATAAGGCTCACTTTCAGTTGCACCCTTTGGGGGGATAGCCGAGCTCCAGCCGAGTTTTCATTAAAAATATTCATCAAAGAACTAAACTATACATAGAATTGATTTCAGATTCGGTATATCCAGGGTGATTCCGGAAGAGACCGTCAGATTTTAGGTGAAGTATAGAGTAGTCAAGGCAGTTTCGAAACAATGTTTGGTTTATGGTTGGGGGCCTTTAATGAGAGTCTATAGGGCGATTTGTCCGATTCGACCGATTTTTCTTTTATTCATAACTTTGGTATGGCTTGATCAATCTTGATGAAATTTTCAGTGTAGAACAATATGATTATCTTCTTTTAATAATTTCAACAAA
>JARTUT010000586.1:0-50104 GCA_030674115.1 Micraspis discolor
GAAAACTCCGTCTAGAATGTTTTTAAACAAATTGCAAATCATCACAATGACTTGTTACAGTCAATGAGTGTTCCGAAACTGAAATATTTATTTCTATCTTAACCTGTTCAACAACAGGTGGAATCTAAAATATGTTGTTAAAAAAAGTTGAATTTCTCAATTCGCTGTTATGAATATTTGTTTTTGAAAAGATCTAATATGTTATTATATATCAAGCTCAAATTTTGTGTGTCAGTTCGGCAATTGACGGTATCATTTAATTTTATGTATATCATCTCACTGATGGTTCTTTTTGTATAATTTCTTTCTATGTCCAAAATAGAAACCGCTTGAAAATCAAATTTATGTTCATTATCAAAATGATGGGTTGCAAGGGCTGTTTTAGTATCTTTAGATCTATATTTTTCTTGACAATCATATTTGTGCTGACTTATTCTATTTTTTAGATATTGTTTAGTTTGGCCAATGTAACTCTTCGAACAATCACTGCAAGGGATCTTATAAACCAACCTGCTCTGATCCAACATAGGGTCGACGTCCTTCAATTTAGAAAATAATGTGCTACAAGTTGAAATGTTGTATGAAACTACTTTTTATGTTATGAGAAAACGATTTTATGAGCATATTTATTTTGTTAGTGAGTCCAGGGATGTATGGAAATTTTACATAATGTATATCTTGAGTGTTATTCTCATTTTCCGCGCTTGTCACTATCGGTCTAATTTTGATATTGTTGTTCCCAATTATTTTATTGATAAATGATTTCGGGTAGGCATTTAGTTTTAAAAGGTCTCTGATTATTACCAAATTATCTTTGTGAAAAGAGCTGTCGCTAAGATTTTTGATCTGTACATAAGATTTTTAATTGCTGCTACTTTATATGAAAATTGCAGTGTGAATTGTAATTTAAAATTCGTCCAGAACTAGTAGATTTTCTATACCAGTTTGTGATCAGAGAGCCATCATTTTTTTGTGAACTGTGACATCTAAAAATGGTAAAGAATTGTCCCTTTCCATCTCCAAAGTAAATTGGAGGTGATGATGGAATTGGTTGAAAACAGTTAAAAGTTCTTCACATTTGTTGGTCGGAATTATCAAAAACATGTCATCCACGTACAATTTAAGAAATAAGATATTAAAAGGCAATTTTTTTTTACACTCATGAATGAGTTCTGTCATAACTAAATTTGCTAATGAAGGGCTGGCTGGGTTGCCCATTGCCATTCCAGATGTTTGTTTGTAATATTCATTATTGAACTTAAAATAACTGGATGAAAAAATGAATTCAATCATTCTTATGAAAAGTGTTTTTGAAATGTTTGTGAAGGCCGAAATATATTTCCACCATTTTTTCACTGTTTCCACTACTACACTCTGTATAATGTTGGTGTATAATGAGACCACATCTAGGGAAATTAGAGAATAACCCTCCGGGACCAAGACTGATTCGATGGAGGATACGAATTCAAATGAATTTTTTACATTATATAGAGAGGTTGATGTGACTTGACTCATTATTTTATGTACGTAACATGATATGTTATATGAAGGCGAGTTTATGCAGCTTACTATCGGTCTTAAATTTAAAGAGGGCTTATAGTACGAGAGCCCACGACCAAAACCATGTCTCATAGCAATACGGCAAAACCCTATAAAATCGTTAGATTGTATGATTCTGAACCCGACTAGGCGTGTAGTAACGGTCGAAAGTGTAGCAACTGCGTGGGAGGCCATTTCTGCTGTGTCAATAAAAAAAGACAGTCGGTATTATAGCAATACGTCTGATAGTGAAAATGTACATAGATTTTATAATTGTATTACGAAAAAGTTTGTTTTCAGACATTTTGCGCGTAGCATATAGCCTGAGCGCATTTTTGAAAATGTCAAAAAATTTAGCCGACCTGTATCATAGCAATACGGATAATTTTTTTTTTCAACTTTTTGTATTGCTGCCAGGATTACCAAAAACCTGTTTTCAGACACTTTCAGTGTAGCATATACTCCCAAAAAACGAAAATAACGTTTCGGAGTCGCCTGACCGACGCCTCTGTTATAGGCCTCTGTTATATACGCTCCTGTCTCTTTCTTAGTATTATACAGCTCACTCGCCAGCTGCTCCAAACGTTGGAATGACGCTCACTTAGTTGTAATACGTTGTGCGGTTGTGATGGTGTAAAATGTCGGACCTAAGTTGTGTGTTTTGTAAAGAAACAACGAATGAGAAAGTGAAAAATTTACAGAAGAGACGCTTAAAAAGTGCAAAGAAGTGGCCGAAAATCGAAGTAAAAACAGAGAGTAAGCAGGAAGTCTATTTACCCGAAATCGAGTTGCCACGTGGTATCGACACGGACATAGGATACCATTCGGCGTGCTACAAAAATTTTACGGCTGTAAGGATTCCGAAGGATTCAAATATTTCTCACGACAATGTCGTCAGTAATGTTTTTGATGACAGTGCATCGACATCCAGAGCGAGGTAAGAATGGAATATATATGCAATATATCTTTGAGGAGCGTTGGTATAAAGTGCGTTGTACACCACGTGGTTGCTGTATCAGTGAGCCTCGCACATTTGTGTGCCCGCATCGCACACAAGCCAACAATCGCCAAGATTGCATCTTATTTGTTATTTTAAATTAAGTTGATTTTATTTTCACGATAATATTTATTTTGGTGCATATTTAATATTCTGTATACTGAAAAAGTCTCCCGCTTCTATTCTGTAACAGTACTTTATCAATTCTCAATTCTCATTTTCCTAGTAGTTATAACAACAGGGGGATAAAGGCTATATCGTTATGAAAAGAAGCATGTTTACGATAGTTTTCTGGCGACATAGTTTAATATATATTTATTTATGTAAAAGAATGTAGTAAAAGGACATTTTAATCACATTTTGTAATATTTTTATGAAGAAATTATTTTTATTATTTTAATTCATTTTACAATAATGAAGGTTCCAATTTTCGAAATAAAAATTAGAACTGAACTGCGAATAATAATGGACTAAAAATTGTGACTAAAAGTTTAAATAATTCAAAAAAATAAAAACTCGACAGCGTTATCTCAATAAACTTATTGACAAATACAAATTTTTAGAATTTTTTTTCCGAGATTATCCAGAAATGAGTGACACAGTTCATCGCAATGTAACTTTTTTTGCGGCGTCTGAGAGATTGGCTGTCATTGAATCATTTCTGCACAATTGTTAATGAAAATTTCACACAATAGTCTTCGAATGTCCTTTTATTTGATACTAATCATTCAAATAAATATATATGAACTGAGTCGTCAACAAAAAGTATTGATAATATGCTTTTTTATTGTGCATTACCCTTATCCCCTCCCCCTTCTTAAATTTTGTTTATACAAATGCTCACAAATTCAAACGAACGAACCAATTATCAGAATGGATATTCAAAAATTGTATACGTTCACTCAATATTTATTTTATAAATTTTTCTGTACTTCTGAACTTTTGTATATAATTTCTTCTTGTTCTTTATAGAATTTTTTTCCTTGCGTGTCTAAATTAATAGGAATTAAAATATAATTGTAAGAACGAAATCCGATAATTAAATTAAACATCCCAATTTAGAATTTGTCATATTACAGTGAAGAACCTGAAGGTGATCGAGGAGCGGATGAGAGTACGACAGCGGACGACAGTGCGTTAGCAGACGACAGCACGGTAGCTGACGGCAATAGGATACCAGATGACAGTACGGTGACTGATGTTGCTGACAATACGGCAACTGATGATTCGACTGCCAATGAAAATACACACAGCTGTATTATTTGCGGTAAATGCAGGATATACGTGAAAAGACGCGCGGTATGTTTGATAAAAGCGACCAACACTTTCATCGAATTTATTAAGGCCGTGTCCACAGAGTACAACAACATCGAGATGCTGCGTAAAATCGAAAATCTCAAAGATGACAACTGCTTCTATCACAAACATTGCAAAACAAAGTTTGAATGGCTCTGTAAGAATAATCTCGAGACAAAAACGAAAAACTTGGCACAAAACGACAATGTCATACTGACGCCTACGACAAAATTTGCATACTTATTCGCGAACGCGTTGTTGAGAACAACGAATGTCTCTTCTATAATTTCATCTCAGAAAAATACATCGAGTTCCTGCACGAACAGTTTGACAACGTCTCCAACGTCGAAAAACCTGATTTTTTCGTCGCGTCATTTGGAAAAGAAGTTATTGGTAACGTTCGACGCTGAAATAAAAATCATTTTCTCGGACAACAGAAAGTATATCGCTCCATACGCTGGTCACATCGTCAGCAATCAAGAATTTTTCAAAAACATCGCCGTTGCTATCGTATCTCTTGCAGTGCATCATTTGCGGTGATAGTAAAGGCTTAAGTCAATCCCGTCATGAATTAAAGAAATCCTCGCGCGACTTGAAAATGTTTTCCTCGGTCAGGACATCATTTATGCAGTTACAAACGGCAGTATTAAAACCTCGAAACATGTCACTCTGGGAATGGCGTTAAAGAGTCTCTCGAGCAGCAGGAAAATTATCGACGTTGTCAACAAATACGGTCACTGTTGTAGCTACAATGTCATCGAAGAGCTAGAGACTGAGCTGACATTCACATCAACGCAACAGAACAAATTATGTCCCGAAGACATAATTCTCGCCGATAATTTGTGTACTGGAGTTGCGTTCGATAACTTCGATCGGTTTGTCGATACCTCACTGGTAAAGATACTCTCCACGACACTGTCGGGATAATTTACCAAAATGTACCTAGTGACGCAAATTTTACAGCTCCAACCGACGCTTCTGTACAAAGTGATGATACTGCAGCTGTTTCTACAGATGAAACGCCGCGACGTCGAAAAAGAAGAAGATGTTTCGACGCTATCGTCAACGAAATCGTGCCGTACACTAAAAAACCAAAAATAGATTCCTACTTCTCTCGGTCAAATCTCAATCAAACCTGAAGTTTTTCAGACGTGGAGGAACCTTGATATTGCTTGGCTTTTTCACACACACTGGACGTTCCCGATACCCCTATGTGGACTGGGTTTAATAGCCTCATAACTGAAGACACCTCTGCTTTGCAGAAAGTATCGTATTTGACGCCTATCAATGCATCTCCTACAGATAATTCCGTAGTACACCTAACTTTGAAAATGGCTCAACAAGTTGCTGAAGAATGCAGTTCGAATACATGCAAGTAACGTACGATTTAGCAATTGCGAAAATTGCATTCGGAATTCAGTTCCAGGAAGCGCCGAAATTCGACAACGTTTTCATACATCTCGGTGGATTTCACATAATGATGTCATACTTTAAAGTTATTGGCTCTTTCATTGAGGATTGCGGTATCACTAATGTTCTGGTGGACAGTGAAATATTGGCGAATGGTTCATTGAAGGGTTTCATTTCAGGTACAAATTTCAATCGATGCAAAAGACTACATCCCCTTGTATCACTCGCGTTACAAAACTGCATTTCAATAGCTTCGTCGACCGTGAAAAAATTGTCATCGAGAAATCAATTGAAGATTATTTGTTTCAATTACAAAAGCAACGTTCAACGACGCCTACAATAGAACACGAAGCAACTCTCGAACTGTTCGAGAAGTATGACAACTTTACCGAACAAACATTGCAAGGAAAGCATGGACTAACTGCTCAGTTTTACGCCGTTTACATCCGATTAGTGTCCTATTATGACATGCTGAACAAGAGTATCAGAACCGGAAATCTTAAAATGTATGTTTACATTCTTGCAAAAATCACAAACTTTTTCTTCGCGTTCAATCACCAAAATTATTCTCGTTGGCTGGTATATTATGTCAGCAAGCTGTGCAAGATCGACGAAACCCATCCAGGACTGCGTTTCTCATCAGAACAAGGATCTTTCGGAGTACGAAGAACGGAGAAATCTTTTTCCAGAATACCTGTTGACCTGACTTTGGAACAAACGATAAACGGCGAAGCAGCTCGGAAGCTAATCGGAATAATTCACATGACAAATTCGGTGGCTGCAAGGCAACGTTGGGCAATAAATCACAGTGCTCGAGCTCGAATAATATCACATGTGCTGAAAACCGCTGGAATCGCCAAGAATCAGGATATCACCTCGGAACTGATGAGTTCTCGCATTCGAAAGAGTCACGAGCAAGTTGAGAAATTTACAAAGACTTTACAACAATACATGAATCCTTTCGACAATTCGTTAGACGCTGATAAGTTGTACAACATCACAACTGGAGAAGCTGCTGCACAAAATATCACTGACTTTCTGCTCAACGTCGAATCTCTAGGAGAAACTTTGCGCAATAATTTCATAACCGAGGTAGAAGAGAGACATGCACGTTTTCAAGAACCAATAAAAAGAATCCAGTCTTCACATTCAGCACGGTAAAGAAAAAGAAAAAGTTGTACTCGGTGGCAAGGTTCAAGAATTGAGGCTACAAAGAGACTTATTTGGGCGGCTTTTAGCTTTGTCCTTAGAAAAAAAATAAATATCGAAAAAGTGTTGTGTTACCCGATAACCCCAATATCGCTATCACTTTGTCACATGGACGGTACAATGAATAAAACCGACAAATCAGCATTGATGCGAGACCTTGAAAAAAATCGAGAGCACGGAGCCAGAGTCTACAGATGTTTTGATTATCGATGGGTTCTTTTTACTGCACACCTTAAAAGACATACCACGAACATTTGGAGATGTCTCGAAAAAATTTTGCACATTTTATGCAAACATAATGTTGAGAGGATCGATCTGATATTCGACAGGTATTTCTGCCCGTCGATCAAGGACACGGAGCATGGATTGCGACAAAACGTAAAATCGGCCGATTTTCGAATCTCAGGACCGCAACAAGTTCGACCGTCCGATTTCGCTAAAGAATTAAAAACATCAAATTTAAAGATGCTCTAGTCAAATTTATTATCAACAATTGGTCAGAACAAGACATAGCGCACATAATCGCAAACAAAATCATCAACATCAATCACGACATGTGTTATGAATATTCGGTGAAAGATGGTTTAGTTACCCAAACAATCAATGAAGATTTCACTTGCCAAGAACACGAAGAGGCAGATACGAAGATCGTTTACCATGTCTGCCAAATGAAACAACGGGTAACGTAACGATTCGATGTTCAGACACCGATATATTAATAATAATGCTCGGAAATATGGAATTTGTAGAAACTGGCGTCCAAATTTCTATGGATGTTGGTGTTGGCAATTCCCGGCGTTACATTGATGTTTCACGTTTATACGAGACATTGGGATCCCCTCTGGCAAAATCTTTACCTGCTTTCCATGCAATGACCGGCTGCGATTATAATCCCGCGTTATATCGCAAAGGTAAAAAAGACCATTTACGATGCTAAAAAATTCGAAACGCTATCAAGAAGCTTTCGGTGATTTGGGCAGCTATACTTCTGATAGTGACAGGGTATTCCCCATTTTGGAAGAATTCACGTGCAGATTGTACAACGAAAAAAATTACTAACGTCGATTTAGCTCGACTCAACATTTTTCGAAGACATATAAAATTAAAAACGCCGAGGCTTCGACAACTCTGAATCTTCAGTTATCCAATTACGACGCCTGCAATCTACCACCATGCAAAACGGAATTGGAGAAACATTTATTACGAACAAAATATATTGCACAAGTCTGGAGCAACGCTCATACCAAAACCCCAACCGAACTGAACCCTGCAGACTGCGGATGGTATGAAGACGAGGGACGATTTCAGTTTTCGTGGTTCTCTGGCAACCAACTACCTGAGTTGAGCGACGTTATTTTTGACGACAAATCATCATCCACAACAGGTACAGTTTACATGGATTTTGCTGTTAATTTCATAAATAAGTTCGTGATTTTCACTAAAGATGTTTATTTTACAGAAGAGGACGTTGAAGATCTCCTGAGCGACGTCGAGAGTGATTTTGAAGACGACGATTCCGAATCCGACAGCGATTGAATACGATAATATTTTGTAACTTTAAATAAACCGTTTTTTTTTTTCAACTTCATCCTAGTTTCCTTTTGTGCGATTTATTTCAGTCCTTCAACTTCAATGTTACGGTTTCGGGTAAATTCTTTGTTAATTATCATCTAATAAATTCAGGGTCGCAACGTATTCATTGATTTGTAACAGAAAATTCAAGATGCCTCAATACGATTTTTAAATGATATCTGGGTATCGAAAAGTTGTCTGATAGAGAAGGTACTACACTTAATTTGTCTGATATACATTTTTGCACATGTGGACAACTTATTTTATCATGTCCAACAATTTTCAGACATATTGCTATGATACCGATCGGTCAAATTTGTTAACATTTTCAAAACGGTCTCAAAATTTAATGCGTTCACATTTCCGTCTGAAAATTGTTTTGTTCGCATCAAATAACCAAAATTTACTAATAAAAAGATTTTCAGACGTATTGCTATGAGACATTTTTTTGTCTCATTTTTTATTTTGTTAGTGATTTTACGGGTTTGCGCTACACCACTAACGTCTGAAAATATGTTTCCGGTATCTCAAAACTACCATTCAACTACAGTCTGCAAATCAGACATATTGCTATGATGCAGTTCGGCAAAATTCTTTGACAATTTTGAAAATTCGGTCAGATCAAACGCTACGCGGAAAATGTCTGATATTGGTATTTTCGAGTTCAAGATAATCGTATCTATCGATTTGATGCGGTTTTGGCCGTATTGCTATGAGACAAAAAATTTTGGTCGTGGGCTCTCGTACTATTATGGACTTTTCTGAGACCATATAGTTTAGGTGGGGTTGAGTTGTATTTTTCATTTTCAACGATTCTCTTTCGTCAATAATATAATTATCCTTTAATTCGTTGATTAGTTCATTCCCTCCCTTTGGATGTTATTAGTAATATCTTTCTTAATTTTTTATATGTGGTTTCATCAGATAACATGTTGGTCATATACTGTGAGTACTCGTTCTTAAACATAATTACTGTAGAATTGCCCTTATCAGCTCTCATAATAATAATTTCAGGATGATTTTTGATGAACGTTTTTGTACTAATAAATGATTTTAGCAGTGGATGTTTATTTTTTCGATGTTGGGATTTATGCCAAAAATTTGTTATAATGTTTGTGCCTCTACTACGTAGTAAATTTTTTCTATCTTCGCTTGAATGAACATTTTGAATGGCGACTTCAAAATCTTTAATAATAGTCGGAATTGGAATATAATTAGATAGTGGAACGCTGAATTTGGGACCCAGTGATAATATTGACTCTACGTTTTGCGGCACAGTCACATCAGTGTAATTATATAAAAAATTTGGTTGTAATTCAGGAACAAGTACAGCACTTGAAAAATTTGAAGTTAACGATTGTAATTTTCGAATGTTCGTATTTCTAATTCTATTAAACCTTATTTCGAAGTTGTTACCACATGTTCTAGAAAAAATTCTGATATACATTGTAAGGTATCGATGAATATAAATAGCGTTTAATTTCTTCCAACTTATCGTTCAAAATTTTCAACTTCCAAATAGTAATTCTAATTTCTAAATTCAAAACTGATCTTTGGAACCCATGAATGATCCTCTTGGTTTGATTGACAAAAGGGCTGTTATCTTCTAACATTAAAATGTTCAAACAATTAATATTATTAGTGATATGTTTCGGGAATACTTGATTTCGTCTGCATTCGAGTAGGAAGATTTTTCGGTTGTGCAGAGATGCAACTTTCTTGTCACATTTAATCCAGTCCTTCAATTGTGTTCTCACATAATCTCCGTAGTTCCGGCCCATTCGCTCGAAGAAATTTCCATTGTTGATATTATGTTCTGATCGATCATTTCCTTGTAGATACATATTAGGTTGATTTTTCATGGAATTTTTGAGGAAAGTAATTGGTCAAAAACTACATTCAACTAATGCCAACGTTTCGTAGATATATTTCTACTTCTTCAGGGCTACAAAAGAGATCGAATAAGGTATAAGTACATCTGATATAAAATTGAACAATGGATTAAGACATGGTTCCAAAATAAACATATACAACAAACGGTAACAAAATCGTACAATTGAAACTATATATTAAGATTACATTCATTCGAATTCATTTGTTATTTTTTTTTTTCTTTTTCTATTTGGATTTGACAGAAACACATATTCAAAATCGAAAAAACCTTACCAAAGTCGAACTTATGTTTTACACACAAAGGATCTTAGTATTAGTTTGTTGAGCAAATTGAAAAGTAACTTATTGGGAAAATTTGGAAAACTCCGTCTAGAATGTTTTTAAACAAATTGCAAATCATCACAATGACTTGTTACGGTCAATGAGTGTTCCGAAACTGAAATATTTATTTCTATCTTAACCTGTTCAACAACAGGTGGAGTCTAAAATATGTTGTTAAAAAAAAAGTTGAATTTCTCAATTCGCTGTTATGAATATTTGTTTTTGAAAAGATCTAATATGTTATTATATATCAAGCTCAAATTTTGTGTGTCAGTTCGGCAATTGACGGTATCATTTAATTTTATGTATATCATCTCACTGATGGTTCTTTTTGTATAATTTCTTTCTATGTCCAAAATAGAAACCGCTTGAAAATCAAATTTATGTTCATTATCAAAATGATGGGTTGCAAGGGCTGTTTTAGTATCTTTAGATCTATATTTTTCTTGACAATCATATTTGTGCTGACTTATTCTATTTTTTAGATATTGTTTAGTTTGGCCAATGTAACTCTTCGAACAATCACTGCAAGGGATCTTATAAACCAATTCGCTCTGATCCAACATAGGGTCGACGTCCTTCAATTTAGAAAATAATGTGCTACAAGTTGAAATGTTGTATGAAACTACTTTTTATGTTATGAGAAAACGATTTTATGAGCATATTTATTTTGTTAGTGAGTCCAGGGATGTATGGAAATTTTACATAATGTATATCTTGAATGTTATTCTCATTTTCCGCGCTTGTCACTATCGGTCTAATTTTGATATTGTTGTTCCCAATTATTTTATTGATAAATGATTTCGGGTAGGCATTTAGTTTTAAAAGGTCTCTGATTATTACCAAATTATCTTTGTGAAAAGAGCTGTCGCTAAGATTTTTGATCTGTACATAAGATTTTTAATTGCTGCTACTTTATATGAAAAATTGCAGTGTGAATTGTAATTTAAAATTCGTCCAGAACTAGTAGATTTTCTATACCAGTTTGTGATCAGAGAGCCATCATTTTTTTGTGAACTGTGACATCTAAAAATGGTAAAGAATTGTCCTTTCCATCTCCAAAGTAAATTGGAGGTGATGATGGAATTGGTTGAAAACAGTTAAAAGTTCTTCACATTTGTTGGTCGGAATTATCAAAAACATGTCATCCACGTACAATTTAAGAAATAAGATATTAAAGGCAATTTTTTTACACTCATGAATGAGTTCTGTCATAACTAAATTTGCTAATGAAGGGCTGGCTGGGTTGCCCATTGCCATTCCAGATGTTTGTTTGTAATATTCATTATTGAACTTAAAATAACTGGATGAAAAAATGAATTCAATCATTCTTATGAAAAGTGTTTTTGAAATGTTTGTGAAGGCCGAAATATATTTCCACCATTTTTTCACTGTTTCCACTACTCCACTCTGTATAATGTTGGTGTATAATGAGACCACATCTAGGGAAATTAGAGAATAACCCTCCGGGACCAAGACTGATTCGATGGAGGATACGAATTCAAATGAATTTTTTACATTATATAGAGAGGTTGATGTGACTTGACTCATTATTTTATGTACGTAACATTTATCTGATGAAACCACATATAAAAAAATTAAGAAAGATATTACTAATAACATCCAAAGGGGAGGGAATGAACTAATCAACGAATTAAAGGATAATTATATTATTGACGAAAGAGAATCGTTGAAAATGAAAAAATACAACTCAACCCCACCTAAACTATATGGTCTCAGAAAAGTCCATAAGCCCTCTTTAAATTTAAGACCGATAGTAAGCTGCATAAACTCGCCTTCATATAACATATCATGATACGTACATAAAATAATGAGTCAAGTCACATCAACCTCTCTATATAATGTAAAAAATTCATTTGAATTCGTATCCTCCATCGAATCAGTCTTGGTCCCGGAGGGTTATTCTCTAATTTCCCTAGATGTGGTCTCATTATACACCAACATTATACAGAGTGTAGTAGTGGAAACAGTGAAAAAATGGTGGAAATATATTTCGGCCTTCACAAACATTTCAAAAACACTTTTCATAAGAATGATTGAATTCATTTTTTCATCCAGTTATTTTAAGTTCAATAATGAATATTACAAACAAACATCTGGAATGGCAATGGGCAACCCAGCCAGCCCTTCATTAGCAAATTTAGTTATGACAGAACTCATTCATGAGTGTAAAAAAAAAATTGCCTTTTAATATCTTATTTCTTAAATTGTACGTGGATGACATGTTTTTGATAATTCCGACCAACAAATGTGAAGAACTTTTAACTGTTTTCAACCAATTCCATCATCACCTCCAATTTACTTTGGAGATGGAAAGGGACAATTCTTTACCATTTTTAGATGTCACAGTTCACAAAAAAATGATGGCTCTCTGATCACAAACTGGTATAGAAAATCTACTAGTTCTGGACGAATTTTAAATTACAATTCACACTGCAATTTTTCATATAAAGTAGCAGCAATTAAAAATCTTATGTACAGATCAAAAAATCTTAGCGACAGCTCTTTTCACAAAGATAATTTGGTAATAATCAGAGACCTTTTAAAACTAAATGCCTACCCGAAATCATTTATCAATAAAATAATTGGGAACAACAATATCAAAATTAGACCGATAGTGACAAGCGCGGAAAATGAGAATAACACTCAAGATATACATTATGTAAAATTTCCATACATCCCTGGACTCACTAACAAAATAAATATGCTCATAAAATCGTTTTCTCATAACATAAAAGTAGTTTCATACAACATTTCAACTTGTAGCACATTATTTTCTAAATTGAAGGACGTCGACCCTATGTTGGATCAGAGCGAATTGGTTTATAAGATCCCTTGCAGTGATTGTTCGAAGAGTTACATTGGCCAAACTAAACAATATCTAAAAAATAGAATAAGTCAGCACAAATATGATTGTCAAGAAAAATATAGATCTAAAGATACTAAAACAGCCCTTGCAACCCATCATTTTGATAATGAACATAAATTTGATTTTCAAGCGGTTTCTATTTTGGACATAGAAAGAAATTATACAAAAAGAACCATCAGTGAGATGATATACATGAAATTAAATGATACCGTCAATTGCCGAACTGACACACAAAATTTGAGCTTGATATATAATAACATATTAGATCTTTTCAAAAACAAATATTCATAACAGCGAATTGAGAAATTCAACTTTTTTAACAACATATTTTAGACTCCACCTGTTGTTGAACAGGTTAAGATAGAAATAAATATTTCAGTTTCGGAACACTCATTGACCGTAACAAGTCATTGTGATGATTTGCAATTTGTTTAAAAAACATTCTAGACGGAGTTTTCCAAATTTTCCCAATAAGTTACCTTTCAATTTGCTCAACAAACTAATACTAAGATCCTTTGTGTGTAAAACATAAGTTCGACTTTGGTAAGGTTTTTTCGATTTTGAATATGTGTTTCTGTCAAATCCAAATAGAAAAGAAAAAAAAAAAAAATAACAAATGAATTCGAATGAATGTAATCTTAATATATAGTTTCAATTGTACGATTTTGTTACCGTTTGTTGTATATGTTTATTTTGGAACCATGTCTTAATCCATTGTTCAATTTTATATCAGATGTACTTATACCTTATTCGATCTCTTTTGTAGCCCTGAAGAAGTAGAAATATATCTACGAAACGTTGGCATTAGTTGAATGTAGTTTTTGACCAATTACTTTCCTCAAAAATTCCATGAAAAATCAACCTAATATGTATCTACAAGGAAATGATCGATCAGAACATAATATCAACAATGGAAATTTCTTCGAGCGAATGGGCCGGAACTACGGAGATTATGTGAGAACACAATTGAAGGACTGGATTAAATGTGACAAGAAAGTTGCATCTCTGCACAACCGAAAATCTTCCTACTCGAATGCAGACGAAATCAAGTATTCCCGAAACATATCACTAATAATATTAATTGTTTGAACATTTTAATGTTAGAAGATAACAGCCCTTTTGTCAATCAAACCAAGAGGATCATTCATGGGTTCCAAAGATCAGTTTT
The DNA here is from genome assembly GCA_030674115.1 of Micraspis discolor. NCBI lineage: Eukaryota > Metazoa > Arthropoda > Insecta > Coleoptera > Coccinellidae > Micraspis > Micraspis discolor. The sequence continues at coordinate 14,296 of JARTUT010000586.1, forward strand.
GAATTTAGAAATTAGAATTACTATTTGGAAGTTGAAAATTTTGAACGATAAGTTGGAAGAAATTAAACGCTATTTATATTCATCGATACCTTACAATGTATATCAGAATTTTTCTAGAACATGTGGTAACAACTTCGAAATAAGGTTTAATAGAATTAGAAATACGAACATTCGAAAATTACAATCGTTAACTTCAAATTTTTCAAGTGCTGTACTTGTTCCTGAATTACAACCAAATTTTTTATATAATTACACTGATGTGACTGTGCCGCAAAACGTAGAGTCAATATTATCACTGGGTCCCAAATTCAGCGTTCCACTATCTAATTATATTCCAATTCCGACTATTATTAAAGATTTTGAAGTCGCCATTCAAAATGTTCATTCAAGCGAAGATAGAAAAAATTTACTACGTAGTAGAGGCACAAACATTATAACAAATTTTTGGCATAAATCCCAACATCGAAAAAATAAACATCCACTGCTAAAATCATTTATTAGTACAAAAACGTTCATCAAAAATCATCCTGAAATTATTATTATGAGAGCAGATAAGGGCAATTCTACAGTAATTATGTTTAAGAACGAGTACTCACAGTATATGACCAACATGTTATCTGATGAAACCACATATAAAAAAATTAAGAAAGATATTACTAATAACATCCAAAGGGGAGGGAATGAACTAATCAACGAATTAAAGGATAATTATATTATTGACGAAAGAGAATCGTTGAAAATGAAAAAATACAACTCAACCCCACCTAAACTATATGGTCTCAGAAAAGTCCATAAGCCCTCTTTAAATTTAAGACCGATAGTAAGCTGCATAAACTCGCCTTCATATAACATATCATGTTACGTACATAAAATAATGAGTCAAGTCACATCAACCTCTCTATATAATGTAAAAAATTCATTTGAATTCGTATCCTCCATCGAATCAGTCTTGGTCCCGGAGGGTTATTCTCTAATTTCCCTAGCTGTGGTCTCATTATACACCAACATTATACAGAGTGTAGTAGTGGAAACAGTGAAAAAATGGTGGAAATATATTTCGGCCTTCACAAACATTTCAAAAACACTTTTCATAAGAATGATTGAATTCATTTTTTCATCCAGTTATTTTAAGTTCAATAATGAATATTACAAACAAACATCTGGAATGGCAATGGGCAACCCAGCCAGCCCTTCATTAGCAAATTTAGTTATGACAGAACTCATTCATGAGTGTAAAAAAATTGCCTTTTAATATCTTATTTCTTAAATTGTACGTGGATGACATGTTTTTGATAATTCCGACCAACAAATGTGAAGAACTTTTAACTGTTTTCAACCAATTCCATCATCACCTCCAATTTACTTTGGAGATGGAAGGGACAATTCTTTACCATTTTTAGATGTCACAGTTCACAAAAAAAAATGATGGCTCTCTGATCACAAACTGGTATAGAAAATCTACTAGTTCTGGACGAATTTTAAATTACAATTCACACTGCAATTTTTCATATAAAGTAGCAGCAATTAAAAATCTTATGTACAGATCAAAAATCTTAGCGACAGCTCTTTTCACAAAGATAATTTGGTAATAATCAGAGACCTTTTAAAACTAAATGCCTACCCGAAATCATTTATCAATAAAATAATTGGGAACAACAATATCAAAATTAGACCGATAGTGACAAGCGCGGAAAATGAGAATAACACTCAAGATATACATTATGTAAAATTTCCATACATCCCTGGACTCACTAACAAAATAAATATGCTCATAAAATCGTTTTCTCATAACATAAAAGTAGTTTCATACAACATTTCAACTTGTAGCACATTATTTTCTAAATTGAAGGACGTCGACCCTATGTTGGATCAGAGCGAATTGGTTTATAAGATCCCTTGCAGTGATTGTTCGAAGAGTTACATTGGCCAAACTAAACAATATCTAAAAAATAGAATAAGTCAGCACAAATATGATTGTCAAGAAAAATATAGATCTAAAGATACTAAAACAGCCCTTGCAACCCATCATTTTGATAATGAACATAAATTTGATTTTCAAGCGGTTTCTATTTTGGACATAGAAAGAAATTATACAAAAAGAACCATCAGTGAGATGATATACATAAAATTAAATGATACCGTCAATTGCCGAACTGACACACAAAATTTGAGCTTGATATATAATAACATATTAGATCTTTTCAAAAACAAATATTCATAACAGCGAATTGAGAAATTCAACTTTTTTTAACAACATATTTTAGACTCCACCTGTTGTTGAACAGGTTAAGATAGAAATAAATATTTCAGTTTCGGAACACTCATTGACCGTAACAAGTCATTGTGATGATTTGCAATTTGTTTAAAAAACATTCTAGACGGAGTTTTCCAAATTTTCCCAATAAGTTACCTTTCAATTTGCTCAACAAACTAATACTAAGATCCTTTGTGTGTAAAACATAAGTTCGACTTTGGTAAGGTTTTTTTTCGATTTTGAATATGTGTTTCTGTCAAAGAAGAAAAAAAAAATAATAAAATGAATTCGAATGAATGTAATCTTAATATATAGTTTCAATTGTACGATTTTGTTACCGTTTGTTGTATATGTTTATTTTGGAACCATGTCTTAATCCATTGTTCAATTTTATATCAGATGTACTTATACCTTATTCGATCTCTTTTGTAGCCCTGAAGAAGTAGAAATATATCTACGAAACGTTGGCATTAGTTGAATGTAGTTTTTGACCAATTACTTTCCTCAAAAATTCCATGAAAAATCAACCTAAAAATTATGATATCTTAAAAAATCGAGCTGACAGGCAAAAACTAATAGCATATTTGAATTCAGGACATCAAATTCATATGGAGTCACCTCCAAAATCTTTGGCACCAAAATCACTGTTGACCAGTGTAATTTATTAATGATTAGTTTACTCGGGAGGCTGAAGATAATCAACTGCAATGTCCGAAAGAACTTTGAAATGACCGAAGAAGTTGATAATGAGGTTAAGTGACATAAATTGAAAAATTCGGACCAAGAACCAAATGACAAAAGAACAAGAAGTGTTTCTTGTACCGAGAAGACCGAAAACCTGATGCATCTTTTAAATATAAAGTGTGCTGTAGACTAGGTATTTAACGAGAAAGGAAATAGAGCACACCGAAGTTGATCATTCATGAAAACTAAAGACCATAAGACTTTTTAAAAATGAAGACAATGTTGTTCTTATGTCTGGAGATGTATTACAACTCGCTACGTCTGGTGACTGTTGAGAACTAATATCCCTTTATAAGGCATTTGGATTTGTGATAGGAAAAACTATGTTTTCTATAATAGTCTGATGTGAGATCAACTCTGCTTGAGACGGCATCAAGGCAAGAAAGATAGTAGTCATAAACTGAAGGTTTTGGATGATCGATAAGAGGCATTAACTATCGATCAGTTACCGTGAGAAAAGACTAGATATAAATGATTTATGTTTAAACCTATGTAATTAAGAAATGTGTTGAAGATACGAGAATCCCTTTGAGGAGGATACAAACCAAGGGAAATAAAGATGATATAATGACAAAACCATGTTCATCATACATACGTGAGAGAACAGAAAAACGTATATTTTGATAATTTCAGAATATAAACGAATTGAATTTTGTTCACAGTTTGATCCAATAGTAGAGAATGCTGGTTAAGGTCCAATGAAGGAAGAGAGTGTTAGAGTTTAGCTTCATTTCAACAACCCCTCTATTGCTGAATCTATCGATTCAGTCAAACATTGCTGGTTGCCGCCATGTTCCCAGACGATCTTTCAAATATCATCATGAATATATGATATTTATATGTACTAGTTGAAGCAGAACCATTTTCAATAGTAGATTGTGACGAAAAATTATCTTTGTATTTATTCTATACTTGAATCTCTGAGAGTAATATTCCATATAGATGTTATTGAAATATGTAGATTAATCCATAAAAAATTCAATATTAATATTATAATTTCAAATTGTTGACGCTTTTGAAAGAAAGAGTCTCATTATCTCTCTTTAGTATATAAAAGATATAAAAATTCTTCCCAGCCTCAATAGTGAACTTTATGTTGTCATGCAGACAATTAAGCAATGTCAAAAAAAAACACGACTCATCATCATCACCAATCCAAACTAAGATTATATCGTCAACATATCTTGCGTAAAATTTTATTTTACTCAAATATAAATTATCATTCGATCCGAAAAATATAGTTGACTCTAAAAATTTCATGAAAATTTCGGTCAAAAGTGGTGAAAGGGGGGTTTTCCATTGGAAGGCCTTCCTTTTGTATATAAATTTTATTTTCGAAAAAAAAATAGTTCTAGAAAACACACAATTCAATAAATGGAATAAGTGACTCACATATTTCGTCATTAAGTGACGAAGATAGAAGCAAATCTTTTAGTGTGTCAAGCGTCTGCAAAACTGGGATATTAGTGAACAATTTCTGAATATCAAACGAACTCAGCCTGTGATTCTCGTCGAGTGAAATTCTACTGATCTTTTTGACCAATTCGTTGCTATTTTCAACTGAATTGGGAGACAAATAATCAACATTCTCCACTAAAAAATCTGAGAGGAACTTAGCTAATTTATGAGAAATACTCCCAATATACGAGACGACTGGTCTGATAGGAACACCAGTTTTATCCAACTTAGGCAAACCGTAAAGTTTCGGGACGTGGTAAATCATTGGCAATAGAATTTTATAGTTTTCTTTTAAAATTGGAGCAAAATTTTCGAGAACTCTTTTGAACGAACTATAACGCTGATAACTTTGTCACCACTGAATTTCACTAGAGAACTACTGAATATTAATGTGATCAACGGCTATACCGTTAGTTTTGTAGACAGAGTTTTCAACAGATTTCCTCAGAAATGGTTGGTGGAACAACTGAGACCTGATGCTTCCATTGCCAGAGATGCCGTTTCACATATGGTTCCCATTGAGTATACTTATACACCCGATAGGACTGATTCCTCATTAATTATTGTGTGCAATATTACCCACTCCATCGTTAATAAACTGAAGAGAGATAATATGCCTTTTTCTTTCAGAAGCGACAACAATTTGAAATACCATTCAGTGAGGAATAAAGATAAAATTGATTCCCTTGATTGTTCTGGTGTCTATATGTTGGAATGTGGTTCGAATAATTGCAACTCTGATTATGTCGGTAGAACGGGTAGAGCTCTCTCCACTAGAATAAGTGAGCACTTATGCTGTAAAACTAATTTTTCTAATGATAACTCGGCATTTGGAGTGCATCTGAGAGACACGGGTCACCAATTCGATAAAACCATAAATTCGAAAATCTTACCACGTTGCAATTTTGGTATGAAACAAATGATATTAGAAGGTATGTTCATTAGTTAATACCCAAGGAATTCCGATATCAACTTATTAAACAGGACTGGTACGGAACAGATTGTTGATTCTGTGATGTTTGATCTCGTTTGAGGGCTTTTTCCGGTTGTTTGTTGTAGATTACTTCGTCTTATAATACATTTTTCGTCTTTTGTCGGCTGGATGGCAATATTGTTTTCATCAATTCGTTCATTATAGTTTACTTTGTCCTCTTTTACTTTTGTTTTTGTTTTTTTAAGGGGATGGCGGTAGTGGTATATAAGTAGAACATGTTTGAGATGATAATTTATCTCCATTCGTTTTAATAACTATTCTAATTTCTTCGATCGATCTACGATATTGTCCATTTTTTGAAACAGGATATTTTTGTGTTTGAAGGCCACTGTTCCCCTTTGAAGTAATTTGGAAGAACTTTTTTTTCAGATCATTAGCATGCCTTTGGATGATTTTCATTGAATAGTTTCTGAAGATTTTTATGTAAATTTATTTATTTATTCATGATACTCTACCTTTTGCGTTTAGCTTTATTCATAGCGGTTTTTCACACCCGCTATTTTTATTTAGGGCTTTTTATTCTCAAAAGCTTGAAATTTCTGAGGTAGGTGGAAGCTAATGCCGTCTCCACAGCGAGCCGTGAGATGTTGATAATTTGCTGTGGATTCGTGTGGGACTCGCTCCCACTAAACCACCCTCTTCTTTTCCTGGGTTTTTTCGCCACCTGGAAATAGTTTTCATACCCTCTTCTCAGGAGCGTATCCAGTGTGCTCTTTTATCCGTACCTTGCTCGGTCCTCCACCTCCTTTCTCTTCATTACCGATGTGACGTAATCGTACACTTCATTCCACACCTGTGGGCTCTCGAGCATTTCCGGAATCACCCTACTTATGTCGGGGATTGTACCGATTTTCTTCTCCAGCCTTCCTCTCTCCTCCCTCAACCTCACGCAGTCATAGAGCATGTGCTCCGGGCTGTCCACCCTGTCACACTCTCGGCACGCCTTTTTCAAACTGTTCTTTATACTGTTGACTTTGTTTTAAATTATATAATTGACCTTCATAATCTAACTATTATTTTTTGTTACTTTTTTGACCTTTATAATCTTTCATTAGTTAGCTTAATCTTGTCGCTTATATCGTTTTTTTAGACTTTTTTGCTCAGTTTTTTTCTTCACTTTGTCCTCGTCTTTCACTGTAAGGAATTTTTGCGTTTTCTCCATGAATGTTTTGTTGTTTTTCAGCTTCACTTGTGTGATTTTTATATTCCTGAAGATGAGCTGCATTAGCTCAAAACATGTAGAGTTACAGATTGAAATCACAAAAGTACGTATATCTTAAAAGTGTTTCGATTTCATATCATGGATCTCCCAGATATTAGGACATTCAATTCTGAACAATTGTGGAGGTTTATTGCTTCACGGGAGGAACTTCATCTGACCTATTTAAGAACCTGTAATTGTAGTCCGAATAAAAGATGGATTTCATCAAGTTCCTAGGGTATCCGTTATTCAATAAGTGCTCACTCATAAAAATCGAAATTTCTTTTTGAAATGATTCATCACATAAAGTTGTAATTTTGTGCTTGATATTTTTTATCAGTATAGTTTCATACTATAAAAAAAAGGTTGGAACTTTTTTTTCGAAACTAAAAGACAGAGTGCCGAGTTTATGGAATTCTGAGGTTGTTTATAAGATCATGTGCAGGGTTGTGATTCTAGTTACATAGGGCAGACAAAGCACTTACTAAAATCTCGAATTAGCCAACATGAAAAATATTGTATAAAAGATGGTCAGAAAACTGAATTGTCTCAACATCATAGTCTAACTGGTCATTAATTTGATTTTTATAATCCCATTATACTTAATAAAGAGAATAATCTGTCCAAAAGATTAATAAGGGAAATGATTTTCGACTGAAAGAAACAAATAGAACTGTAAATCTAAAAAACAGATACCCCCAATTTGAATGATATCTATGTAAATTTAATCAATCAGATAAGATGAGAGAATCATGAATGAATGTTGGAGAAGGAGGTGTTTGACTTTCATTATATTATAATGACAAAAAAAGTATAACGTACAGAATCTTCCTGAATGCGCGATTAGTATTATTTAGTTCCTTGAATATGCACGTTGCAAATATTAGAATCAACAATTCAATTTGTAGTATGAAATATATACCTGTGCATTATTTAATGTTGATATTATTAGACGATATGACAATAATAATTGTTCAATTTCAATGTATTGATCTTGAGTGAGTAATTACGATTTGTATAGATGTCTGTTGTTGGATTCGTAGCATTCTACACGTCACCATATCGGTTTTTGTTCTGAAGAGGATTTTTTTATAATTTGACAGTTCAATTGCCAGTTCTTTCAACTGTTTGATTGTGTTCAAGTCTTAAAACCAAACTCGTTTTTTCAATTCAAAATATATAATTCTTTTTCGACTCTATACACAAGTCTAACATTCGAAATTAATGTAAGAGAAAGAATTTCCAGCCTGTCTTTCTCATACGTGCCCAAATATTCCTGTTACAATTATACATCCATTACATTTTGAAGCAGATACATCATGGAGAGAAAAAAAAAGATGTAGACTGCAGTTGGCGGCAGCGGGGGCTGTGTACTATCCGGGACTCAATGGTCATAAACCAGTATTTTTATATTCCTCTAGTTAAAGTTCGTTTCGTTTCTTTTAGAATATCAAGAAATATCTGCGGAGAGTCTAAAACATATTTTTTCGACTTGGCTTTGAATATTTTAATTTGACTAATATTTTTAATATGTGCTGGGAGGAAATTGAAAAACTTCGGGCCATAATGGGGAAAAGATCTCTGTGTTAATGCTTTCCTGAAAAATGTCGAGTCTGAGTTGATTTCACCAGTTAATCTAGTTATGCGAGTCTTTTCTTTCTGAAATTCTGTGAGATGATAACGTATCTTCTTCGAACACTGGTAGATAAAAAGGAGTCCAATGTTCGAAATTCTACTTTCCTGATATAAAACATCGGTTGGAAAACATCTGTGTTTTTTCAGAATTATCTTCACCACAGTATTCTGCGTCCTTTGCAAATTTTCTACGGTCGTGCCAAAAACCCCACCCCGTGTAGTAATACAATGAGACAGAATAGACTCCGCTTGGCTGTTGTATAGCATAATCATATTATCTCTTGGGAGTATGTCTCTGAGTGTATAAAAGTTATAAGTGAGACTTCTAAGGCGTTTATTCAAGTGCGCTATGTGATCAGACCACCTCATGTGTTGGTCAACAATGATACCGAGATATTTTATGGACGGTACTCTTTCTATTGCGGAGCATGCGCAAGGACTCCTACCACTATAAAGGACGGAATGCAGCTTAAGCGAAAATTCACCGGGTTGGTTAGCAACTGTTGGAATGAATGCTATAATTTTGGTTTTCCTACTTTCAGAGTGAGCTTGTTCAAGCCATATTATATATGGATCTTATGAAAATCGGCCTCGGCAGTTTCTTCAATACTGGTCCATGTTCTCCGGTGAATATGAGCGCCGTGTTACCTGCGTATCACACAAGATGGCATTTCAGAACTGATATCCTCGTTATGTCATTTATATAAACAAGGAAAAGCAACAGGCCCGAGACTTTTTTTTTCGGTTGTGGAAAAAATCTGCTCGCAGATTCCACCACGACCCGTATCGTGGGATATGTCGGGTTGGCTGGGTGTTATTGCCGACCGACTAAAAAAACCACAACCTTGTGACCTTGTGTGCACAGTCGACCCATTTGGTCAAGTCCGGAATCAGCTTCCTTGTCCAGGATGCCGGCTCCTCGTCCCTTGACCATATTTCCTGCCATTTTGTGAGCGATCTTCTCCTAGCCATCCTCTGGTTGCCAGGAAGCCGGCCGCCAACTCTGTACAGGAAGCAGACCTCCCCAATCAAGATGTCAGCCGGCAAAAAGCCAGACACGACTTGTACCGCTTCCGCGGACACGGTCCTATAAGCCGAACAGGTTCTCAGAAGTGTTTTCCTCTGTAGGGATATCAGCGTTTTAGAATGTTTTTCTATTTTTAAGATGTCCCTCCATACTGGTGCCGCATAGGTAATTACACCATGGGTCAGGGAATATAGGGCTCTCCGTTTGTAATAGTTTGGCCCTCCTATGTTTGACATCAGGCTATTTATGGATTCTATTTTACTGTTGGCTTTGCGTACCATTTCTTTAATATGTCCAGAGAACTCCCGGTTTTTCTTCAGAACGACTCCAAGGTATTTGACATGCTTGCTTTCGGCTATATCTGTTCCATTTAATGTAAGTTTCAATTCGGTTTTTCTCGGCCCCCTCACTACCAGCAGTTCAGACTTATGCGTTGCTATTTCTAGATTCATCCTCGACATCCATTGTTTTATTTTCGAGAAAGTATTCTCTATTTTTTCTTCAATTTCCTCTTCGCTATCCCTTTCGATCATAGCAAGGAAATCATCGGCATACGCCAGCGTGTCCACTCCGTCATCATATGGCAACTCCAAAATACCATCATATGCCAAGTCCCAAGCCAGCGGCCCAATAATTGAGCCCTGAACCACGCCCATGGTGCATCTGTGTTTTATGCTACCAGTCACGATGAATCTATCCTTGAGGTAGTTTCGCAGTATTCCCACTAGGTAGGGGGAGATGCCCTTCTTTTCCATAGCCTCGATGATATCAGACCACTGTACTGAATTGAATGCATTCTTTACATCTATTGTCAGTAGGACAAACCAGCGTTTTTTTGATGTTTTGATCTTTTCTTTCAGTTATAAGATGGCCGTAGTGGTTGACCTCTTGGGTCTGAACTCATGCTGTGAATCAGAGAGTGCTTTCTTTACCTCTATCTCTCTGTTGACCCTATTTACGAGCAGTTTCTCGTAAATTTTTCCAGCTATGTTTAATAGACATATTGGTCTATAGTATGAGAGGAGAGTGCGGTCTTTATTCTCCTTCGGGATGAGCACCACTCTTGCCGTTTTCCAACAACTTGGGACCTCGTACTTCTCCAGGAGACCGTTGTAAAAGTCCAGCATCTCGTCGGGTTTGGTGAGGAAAGCTACTCTCATGGCTTCGCCCGTTACATGGTCTGGTCCTGGAGCTTTCCTTGGTTTAATGGAGTTTATGGCCTGTTTAAGTTCTGCCTGTGTGAAGGCTTCGAATGGTGGATTTTGCGATCCTTTCTCTTCTATCGGTTTTCCTGTCGTTGGGAAGAGGGCTGACAATATGGTCCGGACCTCCTTATGTGGGATGGTGTAAGTTATTGGGCTACTCCTCAGGTATGCTGTCATCAATTTGTACCCCTGTCCCCATATGTCCTCATCCAACTCTCTCAGCAAGGTCTTCCACTGGTCTCCTTTTGCTCTGCGTATTTTCCTTTTCAATTCCCTCTTCTGTTCTTCGAGCTGTTGCTTGATGTTCTCTGCCAGATTTATGAAGTCTTCAGTTCTCGGTAGCCTGTTTGAACGTCGTCGTGTTTCCAGGTACGAGCCTCGACATCCGTCGATGTCAGGGTTTCACCAATATGGCACTGTCCGCGCCTTTTGTGTGCCTTGGGTGGTGGCTTCTCGATAGGCTGAACGTATGCTATTATAGAAGTTGCCGGATTTCTCTCTTAATTTTCCCACGAACAGTTCTTTGTTGAACATTGCAATTCGCAACTCATTTACTCTAGCAGCTCGCTTCATTTTATAGTAAATGTGACCATGGTAAGTAAAGGGATTTTCGTTAACGACTTTCCATTCTGTAATTTTACCGCGAGTTTTGTCTGAAGTGAGGGTCACGTCAATATGGCTTTGTGTTGCGGCTCTGACGAATGTTGCCTGGCCCGAATTTACCGCCGACCAAGAGAGTTGGGTCATCCATCCTGCCACGAATTCACCTCTTGGGTCTTCGGACGGGGAACAACATAGCGGGGATTTGGAGTTTATATCTCCCACCAACAGTGCTTGGTGTCTGCTTTGAGCTACCTTCTCAAATATTTTCTCCATTTTTTCACGGAAGTGTTCCATTGTTATATTTGGTGATATGTACGTAGCATAAATGTATAAGCCGTGTAGTTCTGCTTTTATATATCCCTCTTCTTCGCTTATTTGGCCTTCTTCGATAGAGCTGTTTATTATGGCAAGGGCCACGTCTCCTTTCTTATCCATGATCCATGCTTTACGTTTCGCAATCTTCCTATTTGGTTCTGATATCACCATTATGTCGCATTCGTTCTTCATTGCGGGCGCCAGCGCTATGTCATGTGCGGCTCTAGATCTTCCGAGGTTCACCTGTAAAAACTTCAGTTTTGATTTGGCTCAGTTGCTGCGGCCTCTAGTGTGTTTGGTCCTTGTATTGTTTCCATCGGTTTTCCATGTTCTAAAACCGGTATTTCTTCGAGTGTTTTGTTTTTAGCCGCTTTCTCTCTAGGAGTAGATCTTTTCTGAAGATCTGGTATTTTCATGATCCAGAAGCATGTCCATCTTCGCAACATAGGGTATAGTATAGGTTGTTCTGACAGGTCTTCGAGATGTGGCCTTCTTTACCACATTTATAGCACCTCTTGCTTCGGTCTGGTCCATCGCAGTTTTCAGTTTTGTGATTATAGTCCCAGCATTTCCGGCACTGCGTCAGCTGGATTCTCTTTTCTATCTTGCAGTTTGCTAATCCAATCTTCAGTTTTATTTTTCCCTTCTTCAAAAGTCTTTCGTATGTCCCTCCTTTCACTGCGACCGTTATTGCATGGGTCTCGTTCTGGCTAGGGCGCATTTCTCCTATGTTAGTTGCGTCCTTCATTTCTCCTCTTAGAGTCTCTGTCAATGCCCTTGTCACTTCCTCCTTTGGAGTTTCTGCGTCCATGCCTCTGATGTGAAAAATTTCTTTCCCTCTTCTTTTTCCCAGCACCTTGCATTCAATATTCCCTTCTATCTATCCCAAAGCTTCAGTGAGCTGTTTGCATTTTTCGTCGCTTTTTTGCACTGTTATCAGCATTTTGCCATCTTTAGTGCTCCTAATACCTTGTATTGCTTCTGCGGCAGGCAGGTCTTTTAGTCCTTTTCTGATATTTTTTAAAGTTTCCCGATATGTTCCCTCTTCACATTTTACAATCAGGGCATAGGAGTTTCTTTGCTTTTCCTTCCTCATTTGGTCAATCAGGCCCGAGACTGTTCCCTGTGGTATGCTAGTCTTTACTATAGGTGAATCTCTGAAAACATTACCAATCTTTACTTTTTGTAATCGGTTAACTAGGTACTCGGATAACAACTCGAAGGGCAGGCCGCGGACACCACAGCGATTTAATTTCCCTACCAAAATTTCGTGCGACACAGTGTCGAATACCTTGGCGAGATCCAGAAAAGAGCCACCGCACTTGATGGATCCGTCCATTGCACTTACCGTTTGCCACCGCGTCCTCCGATCTCGAATTCCGGACGAAGCCGTATTGCCTGTTATTAATTATTTTATTTTCGTCAAAAAATTCCATCAACTGTCTCTTGATTCCCTTCTCGAATATTTTCGCCAGATGACTTATAGCTGATATCGGCCGATAGTTATTTGGAATGTTGCAACTTCCTGATTTGAAAACAGTAACATCTACTGTTACTTCCACTGATCCGGAATTTTCCCGGTTTCAAACATAAATTTATTCTATGTTTAATCGGCGATACAATATACAAATGTTTAGGTTTTATTGTTTTCACGGTCAGATTGTCCGGCCCCACCGAACTCTTGTCTTTAAATTCAGATATGTATGAAATTGACTCACTTTCCGTAACAGGCGTATGAATTCCGATTATAATTTGTTATGTATTGTATTTCTATCTGATGAATCTTACAAAAATCTTGGTCTACACTATTTTTTAATTCTAGTCCATTATCGCATGTAATTTTATTTGGAATACCTTAATGACTGAAATAAGTTATTAATTTGTCCACAATTTCTGTTCCAGTTTTATGGAGTAATAAATAACATTGTCCTAGTCTCGAAGACGAGTCAATTATGCTTGAACAATAGTTTTGTCCGAATCTTATAGTATCACAATAAATATAAGAAAAAGGTTTCGCTCCTATTGGATTTGGTTTGAAATTTAATTTTTTAGATGTACGTTCATATTTACTTTTTTTGGCAAATCTCACATAAATTAATATAGTTTTGGACATCTTTATCTATTGTAGGCCAATAATATTAACGTTTGAACTGAGTAAATTTTCTGTTAATCCACGATGAATAGTCTTTGTTTCATGATGCTGTTGTATCCTAAGAGTTTGTTCTTCCTGATCTTCAACATCTTCTAGAAATATTTTTGTAATTCTGAAATTTGAACTTTTGTGATCGAATTTATTCTGTTAAATCGTTATAAATGGTTTTTCTAATTCTTGAGATATAAAATATATCCTATAAGTTTTCTGCAGTTGAACAAATTCTTTAATGAATTGAAATATATCATTTTCAATCAATTTAACATCAACTGTTAACCTGAGTTTGTCTCCAAATAACTTTATTTTTGTAACATTGAAATTTGAAGCTTTTTTCAATATTATTTGTAAAGAGAAAGCATTTAAACATCTCTCTGTGTAAGGAAATTCTAAAATTGGATTTTACGCGCTACCATGAACAGTTATATCACTGTGAATAATAAAGTTTTCATTTCTTAGTTCGCTTAGATCTTTATTATCTAAATTTGGTAGTTCACTATCAGGTTTTACTAATAGATCGATACATTCTTCCAATTCGTCATCTGAGATATGATTAATTATGGAGAGTGAATCTTCTTCAATTGGATTTATTTCAACTTTTTTTATGTAATTTAAATCTACATTAAAATTGGCATTTTGTATATAATAAATATAAACACTGATATCTGATTTTTAAAAAATGTATTTTATCATATTAAAAATAATTATGCTTTCCAATTCATCTAATCCGCATGCTATCCTGGGAATAGCTAAATATTTATCATCGTTAAATTCACATAATTTTTTCAGATTAATAAGAGTTTCGAATACCGTTTCATAGGTTGGTTTATCATCATAAAATTCTTTAGTTATTAAATAGTAAATATTTCGATTTTCAATTCTTATTGATGCTACTTCGCCAACAGTTTTATTTTGAGATTTTAATTTGTTTACATATCCAAATTCACTTCTGAATCGTGATGCAATACCTTTACTCATTTCTGAATCTTTTGATATACAATGAGCTAAAAGATATTTGTTCGGGCAACTAAAAATATTTCCGTTTTTCTCCTTGATATTAGAAGATTTTGATAATTGATCGATTTTTGAGAATTATTCGTAATTAATTTCATTATTTTCCTCTAGCCTTATTCTGCTGAGGATATCTGCGTTATTTAATGATCCTTTCCTGTATTTTATTTCATAATCAAATTGTGAATTTCCTTCCATAAAGGTATGGGCGAAATATAAAACAACCATGTAAAATAGCGAGACATCCTTTTTCAATTACACTATAGTTAATTTCAGCTTTATTCAATGTCCTACTGCAAGAAGCTACAGGTAGATCATTTGGGACTTGACCTTGTGATAAAACTGCACCGACAGTAAATCCTGATGCGTCCGTGGTTAATTTAAAGTTAATTTAAAAGTTTGTTAAAATCTGGATATCTTGATATAGGGTAATTCATCAAAATATTCTTACACAATTGAAATGCTTCTATGTATTTCGAATCGTCCATATTTATTTTTGCATCTTTCTTCAAACATAATGTTGAAGGTTTTGTGATTTTTGCAAAGTTAGGAATGAATTTTCTGTAATATCCTACAAGACCAAGAAATGATTTACTTTCTTTTTACGTCTTTGGGATAGGAAAGCATGAAATAGCTTTCAATTCATTCGGATTCGGTTTAATACCTTCCCTGGTTATCACAGGTCCTAAAAATTCGATTTCTGCTTCAAAAAAATAACATTTATCTAACTGAATCTTTAAATTAGCCATTTTAAGTGTTTTCAAGATGTTATGATTATCTGCCAAATGTTGTTCGATCGTTTCCGAGAAAATAACTACATATACACGTAACAACATTTACCTAAAATAAAAATTTTTTTTAATATATTATTCATTAATCTTTGAAATGCTGCTGGCTCGTTTTTTAAACCAAAGGGCATTCTTAAAAATTCATAATGTCCGTTATCAACAGAAAGAGCTGTTTTCTCAATGGATTCTTCATCTTATTCGATTTGATGAAATCCGGATGCAAGATCTAGTGTCGTAAAATAATTTTTATTTCCTAATTTATCCAAAATAGCTTCAACTTGTGGAAGAGGCTATTTGTCATCAATAGTTTTATCGTTTAGTTTTCTGTAATCAATTGCCATACGCCATTTCTTTATTCCTGACAAATCTTGTTTTTTCGGTACTAAGACTATCGGAAATGTCCAAGGGGAACAACTATGTCAAATGATTTTTTTTTAGCATATCATTTATTTGTCTTTGTATTTCTTCACGTTGACATTCGGGATATCTATAGATTTTAGAATGTACAGGAACTTCGTCTACCGTTTGAATTTTGTGTTTCACTTGATTCGAAAAATTTAAATATTGTCCAAGTAAATACAATTCATCGATATTTGTTTGAAAAATTTTCATTAATTGAGTAGAAATTTTGGGTTCCAAATGAGGAAGATCAATTGGTATGTCCAAAGGCTTTTGACAAACCTGTTGGTTTTTGAATGGCATCTCACAATATTCACTCTCTAATACTCCATTCTTGAAATCGATTCTCAAATTATATTTGTTTAGAAAGTCTGTCCCAAGAAGATCATCATAGTTTTTATGAAATTTATATAGATTGAAAGGAATTATAATCGTTCATATTGAATTCTGGAAAAAGAGGTGTTTAAATTTTTCATTCGAAGTTTGAGATTTAAAGCATGCCGTGAGGGTAGTATCTTCATTAAAAATTTTTGTTTAAAATTATTGTATGCAAATTTCCTGTCAATAAGACAAACTGAACACCCACTATCTATTAACAGTTTACACTTGGGATTCTGAAATTCTACATACGGTAAGTGATTAATATTATCAAAAGAATTATTCAACTCAATGTATTTTTTTCTTTTGCGTCGCGAAAATTTTGCTTACTTTGATCGAATCGTTTAATTTGATAAAAACCTTTATTTTGGTAAACATCTTTAGTTTGCTAAGAACCTTTATAATGGTGTAAACCTCTAGAGATAGATGGTTGAGGATCATCTCTTTGAATATTTGTTAACTCTTCCGAAACGAAATTACGTTGAGAATCAAACTATTTTTGTTGATTATTATTCTGATATTGGGTAGAGTATTGGGTTCTTTTTTGCGGATAATGCCTAGTCTGAATTGACATTTTTTTAGGTGGTGTTTTTTTATAGTTTGGATTTGGCTGAAATACATTTGAGTTTGGTTGAAATACATTTGAATTATGTACCTTTTGGTACATTGGTTTATTTGAATAATTTGCATTCTGATGTGTCGCTCTATTTGAATCAAAGGAATTCGAATAAAATTTCCTCGAAGTATTAATAGGTCTATTGAAAGTAAAAGTACCAGACTTTTGCGGAGTCTGCTGAAATTTGATGCGACGGTTTTTATCTAATAACTCATACTGAGTCATGTTACTAATGTAATCTTTCACTGCGTTGACTGTTTCGTCGAAAGATAAATTATTATCAGTTATTAAGTACGTTCTTGATTCCACTGGCGAATTTGATATTAATACTGTTTTACAAATATTTAGAATATTTGTTTTATATAACAATTTTTTCAGGGCTGCCATATTATCGGCATCGATTCTATAGTTCATTCGTATATTCATAGCAATTATTTGCTCGATAAAATTCAGTAAATCTAAGTTCTGTTTTTTGCTCATAAACTGCAAATTAGGAACCAGATCATAACTAATTATTGCGATAAGCAATATGCTGACTGACAAAATACAAGGTAATATTCATTTCTTAATGGATTATTATCCACCCTGTATTCTGATCATTGCAACAATGTATTAATCCATTAGAAAATGAATATTACCAATTCGTATTTTGTCAGTCAGCATATTGCTCATCGCATTAATTTGTTATCGCGTCATTTGTTGTTTGCGACGCCTCTCCACAATGCTCTTATTGTTCTAAATTATTATAAATAGGAGAGACGTCTAATGATGCATGAAAAATATAGATTTGATCTTATCACGTAGTACATTGCTTGTAGATTGTACAGTTGTTTTCTAAATAAAGTAGGATTCTTGAAAACACAAGTTTCTCCTAAAAGAACATTATTGGCGGAGAGGTCTGGGATTGTGCCAGTTTTAAGAAAACCTGCGTGTGTTCCTGACAGTGTGAAGATACAGAGGTCCACCCAGAGAGTCTGAAACTGTTGGTATCAACCATTCAGCACAAGGAGAATACACTAAGAGAAGCAGGAAGTCCGATTGTCGAGTAGCGCCTTCAATGACTCGCAGATCTACATTGAAAAATCAACGGTGAGATATTCCTTTCTATTTTCCCCAGTTTCTATTAATTCTGGCCCAAAAATTATCAATCTTTTTCTAGTTTAGAGCGTAAAATTTGTATGAAGTTTTGAGGTTCTTATTAAAAAACGTATTACATAACTATTGAATTATTTAATTATTTGACAAGACATCGAATAAAGTCTTAATTATAGTTGAAATCTGATAACGATTTTTTTTTCTCAATTGAATTGTCACGATTACGTCAATAAAGTATTTTCGTGAACGTGAACAAAAAAATTCTAGAAGAATGGCAACCGAAAGAGTGGACATGACTATGGCTGTGAAATTTGGATTTTTGCTTTCAAAATTCTCAGGAAAAGAAAATGAATTACACACATTCATAAAAAGCGTTCAAAGTTACTTTGACATGTTTAAATTGAAAAATGATGTGGTTAAAGATACTGCTTAGCGGTAGTAAAATCAAAATTAACGGACAGGGCATTAGCCGAGGTGTAAATCTCTGATATCCCTGATGGATGGGACGTTTTGAAACCATTTCTGTATAATAAGTTCGGTGATCAAATAAACATAGACGTTCTGGTTCATAATTTGCAGTTTATGAGCAAAAAACAGAACCAAGATTTACTGAATTTTATCGATCAAATAATAGCTATGAAAATACGAATAAACTATAGAATCGATGCCGATAATATGGCAGACCCACAAATATTGTTATATAAAACAAATATTCTAAAAATTTGTAAAACAGTATTAATATCAAATTCGCCAGTGGAATCGAGAACGTACTTAATAACTAATAAAAATTTATCGTTCTACGAAACAGTCAACTCAGTGAAAGATTACATTAGTAACATGACTCAGTATGAGTTATTAGTCTGGTACTTTTACTTTCAATAGACCTATTAATACTTCGAGGAATTTTTATTCGAATTCCTTTGATTCAAATAGAGCGACGCATCAGAATGCATATTATTCAAATAAACCAATGTACCAAAGAGTACCTAATTCAAATGTATTTCAGCCAAATCCAAACTATAAAAATACAACACCTCCTGAAAAAATGTCAATTCAGACTAGAAATTATCCGCAAAAAAAGAACCCAATACTTTACCCAATATCAAAATAATAATCAACGAAAGTATTTTAATCCTCAACGTAATTTCTTTTCGGAAGAGTTAACAAATATTCAAAGAGATGATCCTCAAACATCTACCTCTAGAGGTTTTCACCATGATAAAGGATTTCACCAAAATAAAGATGTTCACCAAAATAAAGGTTTTTATCAAAATAAACGATTCGATCAAAGTATGCAAAATTTTCGCGACGCAAAATAAACATACATTGACTTGAATAATTCTATTGATAATATTGATCACTTACCGTATATAGAATTTCAGAACACCAAGTGTAAACTTTTTATAGATAGTGGGTGTTCAGTTTGTCTTATTGACCAGAATTTGCATACAATAATTTTAAACAAGATATTTTTGATGAAGATAATACCCTCACGGCATGCTTTGAATCTCATACTTCGAAGGAAAAAGTTTTAATACCTCTTTTTTCCGAAATAAATATAAACGATTATCATCCATTCATTCTATATAAATTTAATAAAAATTATGATGGTCTCATTGGGACAGACTTTCTAAACAAATATAATTTGAGAATCGATTTCAAGAATGGAGTATTAGAGAATGAATATTGTAAGATACCATTCAGAAACCAACAGGTTTGTCAAAAGCCTATTGACATACCAATTGATCGTTCTCATTTGGAGCCCACAATTCATACTCAATTATTGAAAATTTTTCAAACAAATATCGATGCATTGCAATTACCTGGACAACCTTCAAATTTTTCAAATCAAGTGAAACACAAAATTCGAACGGTAGACGAATTTCCTGTACATTTTAAAATCTATAGATATCCCGAATGTGAACGTGAAGAAATACAAAGACAAATGAATGATATGCTAAAAAAAAATCAATTGACATAGTTGTTCCCTTGGACATTTCTGGTAGTCTTAGTACCGAAAAAACAAGATTTGTCAGGAATAAAGAAATGGCGTATGACAATTGATTACAGAAAACTAAACTATAAAACTATTGATGACAAATACCGTCTTCCACAAATTGAAGCTATTTTGGATAAATTAGAAAATAAATAATATTTTACGACACTAGATCTTGCATCCGGATATCATCAAATCGAATTAGATGAAGAATCCATTGAGAAAACATCTTTTTTTGTTGATAACGGACATTATGAATTTTAAAGAATACCCTTTGGTTTAAAAAACGCGCCAACAACATTCCAAAGATTAATGAATAATGTATTGAAAAATTTTGAAATTTTATTTTAGGTGAATGTAACGTGTATATAGACGATGTATTTATTCTTTCGTAAACGATCGATCAACATTTGGCAGATATTCATAACATCTTGGAAACACTCAGAATGGATAATTTAAAGATTCAGTTAGATAAATGTAATTTTTTTAAAGAAGAAATCGAATTTTTAGGACCAGGGGAGGTATTGAACCGAATCCGAATAAATTGAAAGCCATTTCATGCTTTCCTATCCCTAACACTCAAAAAGAAATCAAATCATTTCATGGTCTAGTAGGATATTACAGAAAATTCATTCCTTACTTTGCAAAGATCACAAAACCTTCAACATTATGTATGAAGAAAGATGCGAAAATAAATATGGACGATCCCAAATACATAGAAGCATTTCAATTGTTTAAGAATAATTTGATGAATTACCCTATATTAAGATATCCAAATTTCAACAAACATTTTAATTTAACCACGGACGCGTCAGGATTTGCTGTCGGTGCAGTTCATCACAAGGTCAAGTCCCAAATGATCTACCTGCAGCTTTTTGCAGTAGGACATTGAATAAAGCTGAAATTAACTATAGTGTAATTGAAGAAGAATGTCTCGCTATTTTACACGGTTGTTCTATATTTCACCCATACTTTTATTGAAGGAAATTTACAATTTATACAGACCACAAACATCTTGTTTGGATATTTTCTCTTAAAGAACCTAATTCACTTATAATGAGATGGCGAATGAAATTAGAAGAATTGGATTATGAAATAAAATACAGAAAACGACCATTAAATAACGCAGATGCTCTCAGCAGAATAAATCTAGAGGAAAATAATGAAATTAATTACGAAAAATTTTTAGAAATCGATCACTTATCAGAACCTTCTAATATTAAGGAGAAAAAATTTCAGAATTTCAGAACCTCACTGACGTGAGGTCAGATTGCTTTGGCGCTCTTGTTGGGCTACTTGCGAGTGAATATTAAAACCATAACAAATCTATACACTCTGATCACGTGTATAATAGTCTTTGCCCGTACTATGGGACAATGTGATGCAAATATGAATGCCCAATGAATGAACAAACCTATATCCCAAATTGAAAATAACTACTCATAATTTTCCCCAAGTTTTGTTGGAAGCTATAATTCCCTTTTTCTAAAGACTTATGTCAGTCATTTTCTGAATTTTGACATCGTATATTATTTCAGCCACCGAGATTGAATTCTATGTCTATGATTTCCCGTTATGAAAAATTTTGATTAATATTACGCCAACTGACACTGATTAATGAGTCCGGCATATGTCAATCGAATATCGATCTGTGATGGCCATCATTCAAAGAAAATCATTGGGACGTATGTCATTTCTGTTTTCTCTTGAGTAAATTAAAAAAATTATCATATCTTTAGATGGAAGAGAGCTACGACAATAAAATTTGAGGATAAGTAAGATATCGATCAACTCAATATATTCACGAAATTTGATTGAAATCCGAAAGATATCTCATGAAATAGTCAAGATTAAATTCCAGAAGCTCATAACTACTGAACCATCCGACGGATTTGGCCCAATAACAATCATGACCGAAATATTTGGACAATTAACCTATTCTGAAAATATGAAAACTTTAACTGCTTCCTTTTGTATGCTAGAGAGGATACGGCCAGCCGGCCGGACTGTCGGCCGGGCAGACTCAACTTTCGCCACGAATTCTTCATCAGGGAGTAGAACCCAATCCATTGACACCATTTTCAGCTCGATATTCCAAAATGACAGACATTCGGGCAGAATGATAGGCACTCTGTTCGGGTGAACAAGAGCGCCAAAAAGGAAATATTTTTAGTTGCCCGAACAAATATGGCTTAGCTCATTGTACATCAAAAGATTTAGAAAAGAGTAAAGGTATTACATCACGATTCAAATTTTAATTTGGAAATGTAAACAAATTGAAATCTCAAAATAAAACTGTTGGCGAAGTAGCATCAATAAGAATTGAAAATCGAAATATTTACTATTTAATAACTAAAGAATTTTATGATGATAAACCTACCTATAAAACGGTGTTCGAAACTCTTAATAATCTGAAAGCATTATGTGAATTTAACGATCATAAATATCAAGTTATTCCCAGGATAGCATGCGGATTAGATGAATTGTAATGGACAATTATTTTTAATATGATAAAATACATTCTTAAAGAATCAGATATCAATGTTAATATTTATTACATACAAAATGACAATTCTAATGAAGATTTAAATTACATAGAAAAAGTTGAAATAAATCCAATTGAAGAAGATTCACTCTCCATAATTAATCATATCTCAGATGACGAATTGGAAGAATGTATCGATCTATTAGTAGAACCTGATGATGAACTACTGAATTTAGATAATATAGATCTAAGCGAACTAAGAAATAAAAACAATATCATTCAAAGTGACATAGCTGTTCAAAGTAGCGCGGAAAATCCAATTTTAGAAATTCCTTACACAGAGAGATGTGTAAATGCTTTCTCTCTACAAACAATATTGAAAAAAGCTTCAAATTTCAATGTAACAAAAGTAAAATTATTTGGAGACAAACTCAGGTTAAGAGTTGATGTTGAATCCATTGAAAATGATATATTTCAATTCATTAAAGAATTTGTTAAACCGCAGATACCTTATTCTGATGCGTCGCTCTATTTAAATCAAAGGAATTCGAATAAAAATTCCTCGAAGTATTAATAGGTCTATTGAAAGTAAAAGTACCAGACTTTTGCGGAGTCTGCTGACATTTGTTACGAAGGCTTTCATTTAATAACTCATACTGAGTCATGTTACTAATGTGATCCTTCACTGCGTTGACTGTTTCGTCGAACGATAAATTATTATTATCTATTAAGTACGTTTTCAATGCCACTAACGAATTTGATATTAATACTGTTATACAAATTTTTAGGATATTTGTTTTATAAAACAATTTTTCCGGGTCTGCCATATTATCAGCATCGATTCTATAGTTTTTTCGTATTTTCATAGCAATTATTTGCTCGATAAAATTCAGTGAATCTTGGTTCTGTTTTTTGCTCATAAACTGCAAATTATGAACCAGAACGTCTAAGTTTATTTCATCACCGAATTTATTATACAGAAATTGTTTCGAAACGTCCCATTCATCAGGGATATCAGAGGTTGACACCTCGGCTAATGCCCTGTCCGTTACTTTTGATTTTACAACCGCGAAGCGGTATCTTTTTACTATATCATTTTCCAATCTAAACATGTCAAAGTAACTTTGAACGCTTTTTATGGATGTGTGTAATTCAGTTTCTTTTCCTGAGAATTTTGGAAGCAAAAATCCAAATTTCTCTGCCGTAGTCCGGTCTACTCTTTCGTTTGCCATTCTTCTAGAATTTTTTTGTTTACGTTCACGAAAATGTTTTATCGACGTTATCGTGACATTGAAAAAAACAATGGTTATACGATTTCAGCTATAAAAATTAAGACTTCATTCGATGTCTTGTCAAATAATTAAATAGTTATGTAATAGGTTTTTTAATAAAAACATAAAACCTTCATACAAATTTCACGCTCTAAACTAGAAAAAGATTGATAATTTTTGAGCCAGAATTATTAAAAACTGGGAAAAATAAAAAGGAATCTCTCACCGTTGATTTTCCAATGTAGATCTTGGAATCGTTGAAGGCACTACTCGACAATCGGACTTCCTGCTTCTCCTCGTGAATTCTCCTTGTGCTGAATGGTTGATACCAACAGTTTCAGACTCTCTGGGCTGACCTCTGTATCTTTACACTGTCAGGAACACACGCAAGTTTTCTTAAAACTGGCACAATCCCAGACCTCGTCGCCAATAATGTTGTTTCAGGAGAAAGTTGTGTTTTTAAGAATCCTACTTTATTTAGAAAACAACTGTACAATCTACAAGCAATTTACTACGTGAGAAGATTAAATCTATATTTTTCATGCATCATTATACGTCTCTCCTAATTATAATAATTTAGAACAATGAGAGCATTGTGGAGAGGCGTCGCAAACAACAAATTGACGCGATAACAAATCAATGCGGTAAGCAATATGCTGACTGACAAAATACAACATGGTAAAATTCATTTCCTAATGGATCAATACATTGTTGCAATGATCAGAATACAGCAAGAATAATATCTTATTATATATATTCTTCTGAACTTTTGTTCAGACCTGTCCAGACCTCAATCACCAGCAGGGTTAACATCTCTGGTTCCTTCTCTCTGGGCACGACTCGCCTATAAGTACCGTTCGAACCCCCCACCAACATGAGCCGTGGGCGCAATGGTGGGAACAATCGGTCTGGTCTCCCCACTTACTGGCGTAATCTCGCTGGAGTCGATCGAGGTCAACGGCTTTCTGCCACGCAAACAAAACTACTCCGTTACAAAGGTAGACAGTGATATTAGATGGATTAAACCCACTCATGATAACTATCACAGATTCTTAGGTGTTGTGAAAGCCACAGCAAAAAAGTTCGTTCCAAGAGGTTTCCGGAAAGATTATATTCCAGGTTGGTCGAAAGAAACCGATAATCTGTACAAGGATTATCAAAAATCACCATCCGTTGAAAGTGAAAGGCTTATGAATTCTATCAATACAAGCCGAAAAGAGAAATGGGATAGTGTTGTATCAGAAATGAATTTTACACATTCGAGTAGAATGTGAGTTCATGGGATATATTGAGAAAATTAGGTGAAGCTACTCCTCTTACCTCCTCATCATCAAAAATTGATCCCAATTTGATCGCACGCCGCCTAGTTAATGTCTCTGAATCAGTCAATTTATCCCAATCTGAAATGAGGAATATGAAGAAAAAGTTACAGATATTCAGGAGATCAGCTCCTACTTTAGAACATGTGTCACATCCATTCAATATAGATGAATTGGGGGCTGCAATCAAATCTACCAAATCTCGAAAGGCAGCAGGTTTTGACGGAATTTATCCAGAATTCATCAAACATTTAGGAAAAAAATTAGAAAGCACTGACGTGAGGTCAGATTGCTTTGGCGCTCTTGTTGAGCTACTTGCGAGTAAATATTCAAACCTTAACAAATCTATGAGCTCTTTGATCGGATGAACAATAGTCTTTTTCCGTACTATGGGACAATGTGATGCAAATATGAAAGCCTAATGAATAAACGAACCTTTATCTCAATTTGAAAATAACTACTCATAATTTTCACCAAATTTTGTTCTATGCTTCTCCTAAGAACTAACGTCATTGCTTTTCTGAGTTTTGACAACGCCATCAAATTCTTTCTCTATGATAAAGAATTTTTTGATTAATATTACGTCTGTGCTTTTCTAAATTTTGACGTCATCGACATCGAATTCTGCCTCTATGAATTCTATGAAAATTTTGATTGATTTTACGCCAACTGACACTGATATCTAGGTCCGCAAGTTGTCAAACGAATATCGATCTGTGATGGCAAATCTTTCAATGACAAAGCTCGGACTTCATGACATTTCTATTTTTCTCTTGAGTAAATGCAAAAAATCATACTTCCAGAACTATTAGCTTGTCGAAGTAGAGAGTGGTACTTTTGTATACGTCTGATAAAACTGCACCATAAAAAAATCTTCATTTGAACAATGTCACTTGAAAAAAAATTTTTTTTTTTGTTACTCCGAACCTATTCGGCCGATTTGACCGAATAATGAACTTAGCCGAGAGATTTATACCTCAAACCTATTCTGAAAGTTTCAACTCTCTAACTTCATCCGTTCGAGAGTTATCGTGTTCACGGAACGGACAGCCGGACGGACGGACGGACAGAATCGATTTTGACCACGGATTATTCATCAGTAGGTCCAAACAAAACGATTGATACCACTTTTGCCCAAAAATTCGAAAGTCACAGACATTTGCGCAAATTGATAAGCACTCTGTTCAGGTGAACAAGAGCGCCAAAAAGGCCTTGTCTTGATTATTGTCTTTCTATAACAATATTCTGAATTCGGGAAACTTTCCTTCCGAATTTCGTAAGGCTAAAATATATAATAGGGATTTTGAAACGAGGAAAAAATCCTTGTGATCCTAGTAGATATCGACCCATCAGTTTATTGAGTGTTCCTTTCAAGTTATTAGAAAGGCTAATCCTTTTTAGAATTGAATCTTCTATAGAAAATGCTTTACAAAATTTTCTGGAAGGCTTTAGAAAAAACAGAAATTGTTCGGATCAGGTTCTCAGCCTCACAAATTTCATAGAATCAGGCTTCAATGATAGGTTGAAAACAGGAGCTGCTTTCATCTATTTATATTCGGCATATGACACTGTGTGGAAAGATGGAATAATGTTCAAACTCTATACCAGAGCTGTGCTAAGCACCGAAAAAAAGTGCTTGAGCACTAAGCCCTAAGCACTCGAAAAAAATGGCTTCGAGTCTCGAGTTCTAAGCACCGCTTTCGACAGAAGGCTTCGGATTACCGAGCACTTTTGCAAAAGTAATTGAATATTTCTAGCACTAAGCACTAAGCACTTTAGTGGGAACTATTTTATGTAATGTTGTTTGATTGAAATGAGAACTCTTTAGCTTCATCGACATATCTAAAATTATGATTTCGAGACTGGGAAAAACTCAAAAGCCATTTTATTTGTGTTGTGAAACGCATGCATTCAATTTACATTCTGGTACTAGTTAATCTTATTCGTCGATCTGAATCTGAATGGCTGTTCCTAATCAATGCATAAAGTTGAATTAATAATCGAGGACCAACTATTTTATAAGCGAGAACACATTACTGAAAAAATGTGGAAAGCACTGACGTGAGATCAGGAGCTTTTACGCGCTTGTTCTAAAGTCTTTTCTCAGACTTAAAAAGAGTGCGATTCAAAATCAGCCAGCACAATGAGTGTTAAAGATACAATAAACATATATCTTAAATGGAAGTTGGGTGAACTTACAGTTCAGCAAATTCTTCGATCTGGCATTCTTTCCACATTTCTATACCATATATAAGTTGTTGTAGTTGAGTGTCATCAATTATAACCGAATTTCAGATTCATAATTGCTGAGCTATTGGACAGGTCTGGCCCAATAACTAACTTGACTTATATTTGGATAATGGGGTTTTTTCCCTAGGCTTTTATGTGATACGCTGAATTGTATGACACCTCGTCACTAACCCCTGATCTGTATGCTTTATTGTTTGCTAACGAAATATTGTAAGCCAAAAGTTCAAAAGAATATATATATATATATATATATATAAATAGTCTATATGATAATAGTCTTCGCTTGTATTTATTAAGTATTTAGGGTAAGGGTATAACGAATTATTTATGTAGCGACACATGCAGTAAACACCGGTCACAGTTTTAATTTCGAGGATACAAAGGTCTTGACAATAGAAAAAAATTATTATAAACGCATAATATTAGAGATGATAGAGATAAATGAACGGGAAAACACAGTTAACAAAAAAACCGATACTAATAAATCAAGTATAATATATAAATATTTGTTGGAACATAGTCAAAGAAACTTGGTATTTTTCGATGGTCCTGTCGATGGTTAATAAAGTTAGGTAATTGTCAAAAAAGATCCCAAACTTCAATAAAAACAAAAAAGAAACGTTGACTTCAAGAGGAAATTTTAAAGAAATTAGTTTATAGTATTGTCTTTTTAGTTGTTTATGTTGTAATTAAGACGTGTCTCTGCGAGATTTGAGTTTTAAGTCTTGGACGAAATGTCTGCAGCTGCGCCAATTAATTTTTATGTATAACCTCATATTCAGTGAGTGAATAATAACAAAAAAAAATTTCATGTTAGATTCAATTTATTATATGATTATTTGTATTTCAGAAGCCCTGAAGAAGAGCTGAATAAATGCTCGAAAGCTCGGCAAAGAATTAAAAGTTTTATTTAACATCGCCTACATAAATTAGTCGTTATACCCTTACCCCAAATACTTAATATATATATATATAATTTAAGAAAATTCGTGACTGAATATAAAGTATATAGATGATTCTCGTGGGTTAGCAGTCAAATAAAAGGTAGAAGACTCTTTTATCCTTTACTCGAGCTTTCAAAACAATTTGTTTCTTTTTCAAGAGTGCTGCAATTTATTAAAAATCAATTGGTGAACAGGTTACAGATCTTCAGTACTTACGATAGCGAGATTGATTATGAAATGATGTTCATTAAATCTTAATCTAATTAACATGAATTCAAGACCTTAAATTATGATAGCTCAAAAAATATAATAATGATTGACAATTTTTGGATGTCATTTAAAGACGTGAACATCGAAGTGGAATCTTGAGAGCTAGGCATATGTGATATACAATACAAGCTTTAATTTAGAATCAGATTACTTAGAATAAGAACATATGTTCGGTGTTAAAAGATTTTGTTATTCACTTATATCTAAGTTTGAAACGTTAGTCATATTTCTTGTTTTTTCTATAGAAATCAAGTAAGAATACATTGTGCTCAAAGAGTTAATATCCTTCCTAGAGTTCATGGAGTTATCATATTGTGATATTCTCACCATTTCCATAAATGTTCTTTTTTTGAAATTAGGTTCTGAATCTAATATTTTTATATTTTCATAATCAGGATGATGATCTTCAGAATTCACATGATTGGTAAGAGCACAGGAATTTTTAAGAGTTCTGATATTGCTTTTGTGTAGTGTTATCCTTTGTTGAAGCTTGGTGGAAGTCTGACCAATGTATATTTGATCGCAATCCTTACATGGAATGCTGTAGACAACATTAGATTTATTCAAGATCTTATCTCTGTCTTTCAAATTAGTGAATATAGACCTAACTGGTTTTACATTTTTTGTTGCAATTTTAATTGTATCAGGTGGTAGTATTCTTTTGAGATTATATGTAAGGGTTTCTATGTAAGGTAGTGTTAGGTATAAAAATCTTTGTTGTTCTGATGGTAATAAAGGTTGTATATCAGCATCTAATCCTGGTGGTAGATCATTAGGTGTATTGAATAATAATTTATTGATTAAGTTAATAGGATAACCGTTTTTTATTAAAAGATCTTTGAGAATCAGAAGATTTTTATCTTTAAATTTATTATGTGATATTTTCAAAACTCTTGTTTTCAAATTTTTGATAATGTTAATTTTCATTTTCATTGGATGATATGAAGCGAAATTAATGTATCTTCCTGATGCTATTGATTTTCTGTACCAATCTACTAGAAGAATGTTATTATCTCTGATAACCTTAGTATCTAAAAAAGGAACTGAGTTATTAGATTCAGTCTCAACTGTGAATTGAATTTTTGAATGGAAATTATTGAGAATATCAAGAGATACATGTATTTGATCTTCAGGTATTGCCGTAATAATATCGTCCATGAACTTTTTACAAAATGGAACTTGAAATGTGAAAGATGGTAATGTTTTGTTTAGTACTAGATCTACTACGTATTGAGCAATAATTGGTGAAACAATAGATCCCATTGGAGTACCTTCTTTCTGTTTATAGAACACACCATTATATGAGAAAACTGTTGTATTAAATACAAAGCTCATCAGTTTCTTGAAGTTTTCTCTATCAACTGTACAGTACTGTTGGATTTCATCCCAATATTCTTCGATGCACATAATTGCGATCTCTAATGTAATGTTAGTAAAAAGAGATACAATATCCCAATATACAATATTCACTAATTTGAAAGATAGAGATAAGATCTTAAATAAATCTAATGTTGTCTACAGCATTCCATGTAAGGATTGCGATCAAATATACATAGGTCAGACTTCCACCAAGCTTCAACAAAGGATAACACTACACAAAAGCAATATCAGAACTCTTAAAAATTCCTGTGCTCTTACCAATCATGTGAATTCTGAAGATCATCATCCTGATTATGAAAATATAAAAATATTAGATTCAGAACCTAATTTCAAAAAAAGAACATTTATGGAAATGGTGAGAATATCACAATATGATAACTCCATGAACTCTAGGAAGGATATTAACTCTTTGAGCACAATGTATTCTTACTTGATTTCTATAAAAAAAACAAGAAATGTGACTAACGTTTCAAACTTAGATATAAGTGAATAACAAAATCTTTTAACACCGAACATATGTTCTTATTCTAAGTAATCTGATTCTAAATTAAAGCTTGTATTGTATATCACATATGCCTAGCTCTCAAGATTCCACTTCGATGTTCACGTCTTTAAATGACATCCAAAAATTGTCAATCATTATTATATTTTTTGAGATCATAATTTAAGGTCTTGAATTCATGTTAATTAGATTAAGATTTAATGAACATCATTTCATAATCAATCTCGCTATCGTAAGTACTGAAGATCTGTAACCTGTTCACCAATTGATTTTTAATAATTTGCAGCACTCTTGAAAACAAAACAAATTGTTTTGAAAGCTCGAGTAAAGGATAAAAGAGTCTTCTACTTTTTATTTGACTGCTAACCCACGAGAATCATCTATATATATATATATATATATTTGGATAATAAACTAATTCTATTAATATGGAATCTCTATCTCATCTCTTTCGGAAGATAGAGAATATTCAGTCAAACATTTTCAAATTGGACCACCGTTTCTTCATCACGAGTCAAATCCATTCGATGGCGATCATTTTCAGCTCGATATTCAGAAATTACAGACATTTGGGAAAAAAATAGTCCTCTTGTCGCAAAATTCATAATGACATTTCCATTCAAAATATGACAACTGCACACACCAGTATTTTAGACATGTTTGTCATAAAAATGAACCCACAGAATTAGTTTAATTTTCGGCTCAATATTCACTCA
Organism: Micraspis discolor; assembly: GCA_030674115.1. Classification (NCBI taxonomy): domain Eukaryota; kingdom Metazoa; phylum Arthropoda; class Insecta; order Coleoptera; family Coccinellidae; genus Micraspis; species Micraspis discolor. Next base: position 45,301 of record JARTUT010000586.1, read on the forward strand.
TTATGACAACTTGTCATAAAATTAAAACCACCCTCGTAGAGATTCATAGTTGATGTGATGTGAATTCATAGATAGAAATATAATCTGTGACTGCATTTTCAGAAAAACTCTTATATCTTCTGGAGATTGTACGCTATGATGATGAAACTTTAAAATATTTTAGGTACCTATACCCTGCATGCCCTAAATTGTTGTGATCTGACGAATAACTTATGAGATATCGTGTATTGAAAAAAACAACATTTTGGGAATTTTTAAAAAATTTTCTCCTTCCTTTAAACGCTATCTAGACATTCTCTAAGTTACGAATTGATAGGATGAATATTCAAGAAATTAATGTTATTAACTGCTAAACTATTCGATGAATTTGGCCCAATAACGAACTTGACCGAGATATTTGAACGATCAACCTATTCTTCCTTCGGAAGATAGAGAGTATACTATCGGAGGGCCGGCCAGCCTGACCTACTTAAATTTGACCAAGGTTTCTCCATCAAGAAGTCGAACCCAATGGATTGAAACCGTTTTCGGCTCGATATTCGGAAATTACAGACATTTGGACAGAACGATAGCCCGCCTGTTCCACTAGTAACAAGCGCGCAAAAACAAAAAATTTTCTGGCCTTCATAACCATAAAGTCAAATCAATGGTGACTGAAGAAATACTTAATATTAATTCAAAACGATCATATTATCTTTGCGCACATAAAAAAATCAAATACCGTACCTGCTTATATTGACCTTACTTCAAGAATTCGGAAAGGCTTAGTGCTTAGCGGATTACTAAGCACTAAGATTTTCACGAGAGTGCTCCGAAAAACAAGCACTAAGCACTAGCCTTTGAAAAGTGCTCGCGAGCACAGTGCTCAGAAGCACTAAAGTGCTTAGAGTGCTTTCACGAGCACTAAGCACAATGCTTTGGCACAGCTCTGCTCTATACCCATCTGAAATGTGGAAAAATGGTACGATTATTAGAAAATATGTTATATGATAGAAGGTTTCGTGTTTTTATTGACAATAAGAGTAGCAACTTCAAAACATTGAAAAACGGTCTTCCTCAAGGATAAGTTTTAGCTCCTTTACTTTTCAATTTATATCTAAGTGATTTGCCTACTACATGATCTCAAAAATTTGTTTATGCTGACGACATTGCTATTGCTTACCAACATTCGGATTTCCATACTCTGGAAAACATACTGTCATCTGATTTGGAAATTTTCAAGAATTATTTTATCGAGTGGCGATTATGTCCAAATCCCAACAAAACAGAGGTATCTTGTTTCCATCTGAATAATCATGGAAAATATAGAAAATTAGCTGTAACTTTCAATGATTCTCTTATCAAACACAATTTCTATCCAAAATACTTAGGAGTTTAATTAGATTCATCTCTCAATTACAAGGCTCATTTAAATGATTCGAGTCTAAAACTGAAAACAAGGAATAATATTGTTCAAAAATTAGCTGGATCGTCTTGGGGTGCTGATGCTTCCACTCTTAGCACAGCATCTCTAGCCCTTGTCTTTTCTGCAGCTGAGTATTGTTGCTCTGTTTGGTTCAATAGAGCACATACACAAAAAATAGATGCACAATTGAATACATCCATGAGAATAATTACTGGTACCATAAGATCAACATCGGTTCATTGGTTACCAGTATTGTCTTATATTGTCCCTCCCCATATTCGCAGACAGACTGCAGCTCTGAATTCTTATAATAAATATCATTCTTTTCCCAATTTATTCCCAATTATTTCATATTTTCCACAAAATAGAATTCCCAGATTGAAGTCACGTAAACCATTTTGGCATAATACGTTCTTCAATATGAACATAAGTGATAAAGAATTATGGAAGACTGAGTGGAACTCTTACGAAATGTTCAATAAGTATCTCGTTTCTGATCCTTCTGAAAAAGTTCCTGGTTTTGATCTTCCAAGAAAAATTAGATTCTTAATCGTTTGAGAACAGGTCATGGTCGTACCAATGGCATGCTATTTAAATGGAACTCAGTTCCTAGCGCAAGTTGTGAATGTGGAGAAGCAGAAGAAACAATAACTCATCTCATCAATAGTTCTCCCATATATAAATTTCAAGATGGTTTCAGGGCTATTCATGATGTTTCCAACTCTTTCTTGGACTGGGTTATAAATTTCAAACGAATATGATACGCATTTTTGTTATTCAGTTCTTTTTTCTGCTTTTGTCTTTTTATTTCCAGATTCAATGTGAGCACCTTGAAGAAGTCTCTTTCTCCATCAATAGAAGATCACTTTTGAAGAAAGAAGTCCCTGAAATATATTTCAGCTTATTTTTGTATTTTTACACTTAGACAGGGAGCCAGTTTTTTTTTTTTTTTTACTGGGGTTTTTTCCCTAGGCTTTTATGTCATACGCCGAATTGTATGACACCCCGTCACTAACCCTGATCTATATGCTTTATTGTTTGCTAACTAAATATTGTCAGTCGAAAGTTCGAAAGAATATATATATATATATATATCCCCTCGGTCAGGTTTTCTTTCCTCTTTTGAGCTTCAGGAAGCGGAAGCCTGCTTAATAAATATCGTCCAAGCTGTTTATTTTGCCGAGGAGCTGACTGAGCTTCGGAAGCCATCTTCTCGTCTCCGGGTTATCATGAAGCTTCATCTTTTTTGTGTCGAGCATGGGATCATTCGTGTTGGAGGTCGCTTTTCAGCGGCCTTGTTGCCATATAGACACAAACATCCTGTTCTTCTTCCCAAGAGTAGCCATCTCACTCGTCTGATCATCGATGATGCACATCATCGTCTCTTGCACGCTGGCGCTTTAGCTACTCATTCCTACCTTCGTCGCCGGTACTGTACCTCGTCCTGTCGTGCAGTCAATGGGCAATCTGCATCCTGAGCTATTATCCTCTGCTATGGCCTTCCTTACTACTGGTGTTGACTACGCCGGGCCCTTTTATATAACGAGTGCACGACTACGAGGGGCTGTCAGTACGAAGGCATATCTGGTCGTCTTCATCTGTTTCACTACCAAGGCGGTTCACCTTGAGTTAGCATCTGAGCTGTCCACTTCAGCGTTTATTGCTTCTTATCGGCGATTCGTTGCACGTCGAGGTCATCCTTCTGTCATCTTTTCCGATGACGGGACCAATTTCGTCGGTGCTCATAACTACCTTCGTGATCTTGGCCGATTACTATCTGCTCCACAGCATCAGCAGAGTCTTTGTGACGCTGCTTCGTCTTCCGGAACTGATTGGCGGTTCAAACCTCCTTCAGGTCCTCACTTTAGTTGACTTTGGAAGGCCGCTATAAAATACGCTAAACATCATCTCACTCGTGTTATCGGCGAGCAGAAACTAACTTACGAGGAGTTTCTCACTGTCTGCACTCCGGTTGAGGCCGTCCTCAACTCCCGTCCTCTGTATCTTCCCTCGTCTGATCCTTCGGATTTTGAAGCCCTTACACCAGGGCATTTCTTGGTTTTCCGCCCCCTCAACGCTCCTCCTGACCATGATGTCAGTTCCGTGTCTGTGAACCGTTTGTCTCGTTGGCAATTGGTAGAGCGATTCCAGCAGGACTTCTGGAAGCGTTGGCGTCTGAAATACTTGCTTACCTTGCAACAACGTCATAAATGGTTGCAGCCGTCTACCCCTATCCTACCGGGCACTGTTGTCATAATTCGAGATGACAGTCTTCCTCCTCTAAAGTGGAGTATCGGACGTATATCATCTCTTTTTCCCGGAGCTGACTGCACAATTCGTGTCGCTGATGTTACCACCCCTTCTGGGACAATTCGTCAAACTGTGTCCTCTTTCAAGTCAGTAGATGACATTTTTCCTCCGTCTGTTCACTCCTTTCAATTGATCTTGCTGAAGGGGCGGCATGTTCGGGCGTGAAAGTGAAAGTCGTGTTGCCTACGTGATACGCTTCCGGGGTTTTATTATACAACTGCTGGTGACTTCGCGGATATTGGCGAAAGCATTTTCTCGCTTGAATATGCGTGAATCAATGTAGGATAACGTCACGTTGTTTATGAAGCGGCCATCTTAAGATAGTTCGCCGGAGAGTGAGGAAAGTTGTATTTTTCAAAGTTTCTTGAGAATTGTTGTCGCCTTCAAGATTACATAATTTCACCGAGGAAAGTGATATTCATCTGTTTAATTTCATCTGTTCATCTGTTTAATTGCCGAAAGTGGGGTTGAGCAACCTCCGAGAGAGGCCCTTTTGGGCCCTATTACAGACTTTGATTCATCATCACAACGCCAGTGCAAGAGGGGGGTATCCCTGACTCCATCCCTTAAAATCCCCTTTTCAGTTGCCGATTCATCGTTGTCAGCTGTGAGCTGTGAGCTACACCACTCTGGGGTGAGTGCTTTGCTTTAGTTGGTTGCTCAATCTTATTAATCATTCCATCTGAAATCGATTAGCCGCAACTAATTTGCAGCGATCGATTAGTACTTATGATAATAGTTTTTTCGAGATTTGAGGGTCAAAAATTCAATTATTAACAGGATACGTGACTAAATTTCAAATACATAATGACTTCTTTTTCTATCTCAAATTTAGGATAAACATATGAAGATGTCCGATATTATTTTTTAATTTGATATTTGCAATAAACATCGATAATAATAAACAATTTCACCTGCCTGCTGTTTCACATAGGGATGGCCAAGGGTTCTCGGCCGACCTCGCAAGTGTCACAGTCGAGGTATTGTAGAGTTTCATAATAGGAACTTCGAGCGACGTATGTGTTAGATGAAATCATAAACTGAAAGCTGTGGCTCGGCTGGTTGAGCTGCGTTATTACGTATAAGGAC